>RQTK01001052.1:32005-42170 GCA_003991915.1 Elysia chlorotica | reverse complement strand
TGTGCTGCCACACACGAGAAAGGGCGGGTATCGTGTCTCAGTCTCACTCCGACCCAACAGTAGGGGGCGAGATCGCTAGGGCTCGAACCAAAGACCTCCTGCGTCGGTATCGGAAATTTTTTTTCAATTGTATTTGTCTGTTAATAAATGGTCAATATAATATGACTATCTGAGACTGGAATCAGAGTATCCACGCAGTATCTTTGTGTCTTTGTCAGACGTTAGTTTGGGACCTTCCACAATAATATCATAGTCTACATTGATACATTGTGCTGACGTTCGACGTTAAACAAGTAGTAGCAGTAGTAGTAGTAGTAGTAGTAGTAGTAGTAGTAGTAGTAGTAGTAGTAGTAGTAGTAGTAGTAGTAGTAGTAGTAGTAGTATAGTAGTAGTAGTAGTAGTAGTAGTAGTAGTAGTAGTAGTAGTAGTTTCGACGGTGCTTGGCACAGCGAAGCTAAGCGTCCAAAGGTGGCAAAGGACACATATCTCGTCAGTATTTTGAAACATTATTGTTTTACCGACACAACTTTGATTCTTTCTTCATTTCGTTTTGCACTTTCATTAGATGTATTTCTAACGTAAGCCTCTTTGGATAGACACGCACGAAATAGCTGATGTTTCATATATATATATAGCGTTTAGACAATGGGCAATGTAAGTTGCTGAATGGGGAAAATCATCTGGCATGTATTGTGTTGCTATTAATTTCATTCAAGATTAAATTGGTATTCTAAATTTTCTCATCATTATCAATAAGGACTTTAAGGTTTGTTTGTATTAGTTTTTGTAAAATCTCTTACTTATTCCTCTCTTGCCCTCAAAATCTGTTAACCTCGCAATTAGTTTTTGTGGAAAATCTTTGACAGAACTAGGTGGAGCAGTTTCGATGAATTCTTTTAGAAGCTTTTTATCACTGGAACTGATGCGACCAGCATTCTTTTTGCTGTTGGGAAAATGGACACAAATACATTCTTTTTGTAGTTGTGAAAATGGACATGAATACACAAAAAGGTATCAGCATTCTTTTTGCTGTTGTGAAAAAAGACAATGCACTTAGAGCAGCTAGACCCAAGTAGGCATACATGTCACGACTTAATGGGCGCTGCCATTGAAATTTGGGTGGGCGAGTGACAGCTAGGAAAGATGGCTGCCTGTCACAACGACCTTGAAAGCTATGCGCGTAGAACATAAGCGACCGTTAGCGTGTTGGAGGCTGCGAAAAGGGGAAGAACTCTTAATAGGTGGGGGGGGGGGGGGAGGGAGCAGGAAGAAATAGAGATAGTACGAGGTGATATAGAGCACCTTTGGCAGCATTAAAAAATACGTGTTGAAAGAAATGATTAAGGTTCCGGACTCGTCAGATAAGATCGATGTTAACCGATGAAGGCTTTTGTTGTGAGCGATGGACAAAATAAGCCGCCGTGCCAGCTTCTATTGGTTCGTGCGTTTTTAAGCTATCTCTTGATAAAAACATGCAGGGTACTTTAAATGAAACTCAACCAACTTTGAGCAATGGACCAGCAAGACTTTCAGGCATTTTTGCTTGGGTTTTAACTTTTGAAATTCTGTATTCTTAGGCTGTATCTTGCTCAATTTGAAAACGAGTTCAATGATTGAGGTGTTCATGTATGTACCTTTTCCTATCACTCCGTACACATGTTTTGCGGATTCATAGCTGTTGTGCCAGCACCTTTTTGTATTGATCTACAGTTTCCAATTCAAAATAATAAATACCAAAGCTTTATCTATTAACATTTTTGAAAATTCCCCAAAATATCATGCACACAAGAAGGAGGCCTAAAAGTAATGCGATGTGAAAAGTTTAAAACACTGATTTGCTCCAAAACGGCATGCTCGGTTTTCGAGATTAAAGCTCCATGAGTAACTGTTCTTTTGCACAGGAGATCACATGTGGAAAGCCCAAAATGTTACTATCAAACCTTTGTCACCAGTGTCTCATATTATTAGTTCATGATCAAGTTACCTCATAATGAGCCATTTGAAAGCGGGCTAATGAATGGCTAAAAAGGATGAGAAATGGTTGTATCTGCAATACATTTGCTTTTTCTCAACGTAATATACATATATATCTTGCTCACCTAAGTCTATTATCAGAGGGCCTGTTTTTATTTACGGTTTCGATTCGAATAGATAGCTTCCTAGCGATAAACTCTTCAGATATATTCCCTCATTATTTAAAACATCCACCTGATAGTTTTTTTTAAATTATTTAACCAAACAAACAAAAATATTTTTGTAAATCTAATACAAACCCTGAGCTGTTAAAATTGTAATGCCTTGACTGTGAGGTTTTGTTTCACATTCAAGGTTCGTGCCGAGTCACTTAAAAAACATAAATGGCAAGGTAAGAATAAATGTGCAAAAATTAAAATAAAAAAGCATCAAATGGCAATCGCCAACCGGAATCAATCGCATGATTCTATTCATTATCAGCGAATTTTGTCACAAAAACAAGGTTTGGGGTAGTATGGGGTAATTACAATCATGGTGCTGCAAACTTAGACTCCGAACTAAGAGAAGTTTTTAACAAATTGTCTCAGTCGACGGTCTAAAATAAAATCACCTTTGTACTTACCAGGCCTACCCATAATTCCACAAAGACAGCAATCGTGCACGAGTCTAAGCTTTTTCAATATAATTATCTTAAGTTGGACTGATTAATGACGAGAAGATTATCTGATTCAATTACACATGTTCTTGTAATTATAGGCCCACTTAACTTATTTCTTATAAACTATTTTTTCTATTTCCATTCAACGCTTTTTGTTATAGTGTAACAGTGGTTCCTTTTCATCACGGTAATTAAAACAGAAACCTTTAAAACTAATTATTACGATGCTTTTTAATCCTTTAATAAGTTTAAAGGTAATACAATATTTAATTAAGAACAAAAACGAAAAAAAAAAGTTAAGGATGGTCATTTTTTTCATTTTTGTTCATTAGGCATTCAGTTCAGTTTTGTCACAGCTACAGTACTGTTCACCACAACCGGTCGGGACGAGAGCCGCCACGCAGACCGATATTCTCCAGACCACCCGGACCACTAGTCAATTGGTCCAACCAGACAGGTCCCATCACTCTTACTTCATTTCTCAAATTACACCGTGCTTTTATCCTCATTACCGCCCCCCCCTCCCTTTTTCCTCTGGTTCTCTGTCTGTCTGTCTCTGTCTCTGTCTCTCTCTCTCCCTCTCTCTCTCTCTCTCTCTCTCTCTCTCTCTCTCTCTCTGTCTCTCTCTGTCTCTCTCTTTCTCTCTCTGTGTGTTTCCACCGCTTCTTTCTCTCCCATTCCAGAAGGCCTACGCTGCTGTCCAATTTTTTTACAGTTACACGAATTCATTATACGCACAACACTTCTCGTGAGAAGTTACACTTCTTCTCTCAGCCAATTTGGCAGATGCGTACACGCTAACGAGTAACATTGGTATTTTTTGGCAATTGTCGTGAGAAGCATGAGCATTATAATGCTTAATTTCCATAAGAGGAAATTGAATGATTTGAGTCCCCATTATTCTTAGTTAAATGTACAAAAGTGTTCTAATTATACACTAAATACATTCGGTGCACATTTGAAAATATTAAATGAATGGCTAAAAAGCATGAGAAATGGTTGTATCGGCAATACATTTGCTTTTCCTAAACGTTATATAATCTTGCTCACCTAGGTCTATTAACAGGACTCGGTTTTTGTTTACAGTTTCGATTCGTACAGTTAGCTTTCTAGCGAAAAGCTCTTCCGATATAATCCCCTTTTTTTTAACTATTTAACCAAAGCAACAAAAATATTTTTGTAAATCTAATACAAACCCTGAGCTGTTAAAATTGTAATGCCTTGACTGTGAGGTTTTGTTTCACATTCAAGGTTCTTGCCTAGTCACTTAAAAATCAAATGGCAAGGTAAGAGTACTCCACTATCTCTCCCCATGTATTTCTCACTTCCATATGCGTTCACAACATAGATTCATTTTCTCAATGTCCATCTGTCTCTCTGTTTCTATTTCTTTCTGCCTTTCCCCCTCTATCTCGCAATTTCTTTCTATCTTTCTCCCCCTCCCCTTGTTATCTCTCATTACATTTTCCTATATTTATGTATCTACATGTTTCTATCTATACCCGAACACTTTCCCCCCTAATTAATTCGTAAAGCTATCCAGCTGTTGTTGATATGTAACAAAATTATTACACTTTTCAAAGCAGTCACCAAAAGACTTAATAATATCCTGTATAGATCTCTTCTTCCGCTCCCAATTATCTATTCGGAACTAAAACCATCATTTGAAAGCAATTAACGTTCTGTATGTAGGCCCTATGGCTAATGAAGCGGCTTGTATTGGTCCTCGCAGTGCAAACCGATAGATCTCTGATGCCACACAAAGGAATCTGAATCAGGTGAGGCTACGTTTGCAGGCAGGTTAATTGGGGATAGTCGGAGAGGCTGAGATGCAGTTTGTGATCGCTAGTAGAGTGGAAATAAAAATAATTAAACAATAAGGAATTAAAAATGTAAGAGTTAAGTATGTAGAAAGATGGAGTGTTTTAATTACCTAGCAGAAAGGATGGGGCTCTCAGTCTCTCTTTGTCCCTCTTACTATCTCTCTCTCTTTCTCTCCCTATCTCTTTCTCTCTCTCTCTCTCTCTCTCTCTCTCGTTCATTCTCTTAGTGATGGGATTGGAAAGAGGATGGGGAGATACTTGGAGCAAAACTTGCGATGTCTGAAACCTGGCTGCGTTATTTGGTTATTATTTCCATAGCAACAGCTTGAAAGCTTCTATGTTTGTGGGAGGAAATCATTGTGGGAAACTAAGAACTGCCTCCGGAGAGAAGGAGAAAAACAAATAATTAGGGATAAAAAGCAATTATAGGAAAACTATCTGAGAGTATTAGAATCTAAGACTCAGAGGTGGAAGAAGGAGAAATGGAAAATGCGAAGGCATTCATCTGCCCATTAACTCATTCACTCAACCACTCAAGGCATCTTCTTATAAAATATAAACAGATATATATATATATATATTGAGAGAGAGAGAGAGAGAGAGAGAGAGAGAGAGAGAGAGATAACACATGATGGTGAACATAATATTTAATTGGGAAAAACCAAAGACCACGCTTCACGGACGTAATCAAAACATCACTATAACCTAAACAACTATAACTTTAGTACCGAAACAAAACTGAACCACACATTCACAAACAATCGAAAACAAAATGAACCGTTGTAACATCACTCTCAAGTGACCATTGGTATTTAACAGTAAAGGCTAAGAGTAAAACCAGAGACTATAGATTTAGTGAGATGCTTCACACAAAAAAAGCTCTCAGTGGTAAAGCGTGGCACGACTCGTGCCAACTAAATTTGGTTATTGATATACGGTCGCTAGGCTAATCTTCAGACAACGTTTTTAATCAGGTTTAAGAAGGAAAGTTACCGCATTTAATATACCAACCCGCATATGGAAACCCATCTCTGTGAAGCCTCTAATTATTCCTCTAAGAAATCTATTCCCTGGCCCTGGGGTAGAACATCGGCTTCCGACGCAAAAGGTCCGTGGTTCGAGCCCTGGCGCTCCCTACTGGTTGGGTAGGTGTCAGTTTAATGTGACCGGCTGAGACAGGAGTCATGGTATCCTCTCTCTGTCTCGTGTGTGGCAGCACATAAAATTTTCAGACGTCAGTCTTGGTTTCCGTCCACAATATAGCATATATTGTGCTGATGTTGGACGTTAAACCAACTCAACTTCTCCAACAACATTTCTTTTATCATCCTCATTTTCACCTTTGATGTCTTCTAAAAACAACATTTTACGAAATTGCATTCCAAATTCATAGAACATTTAAAATTCTTCAGTAATATAAGCAGATATTTTAGGCTCAAGCTACTTTAAGATTTAGACCATGAACCGGTTTTTACTGGATGATTATTTTAATTAAAAATTCGGTTTATGTACGATTTCAAAATAACAAATTTAGGCCCTACTGAAAAGCCCTACGTCCAGCCATGAAATATGGGGCTGGTAGTGAATCAATTCAAGAAGGCTGTGATTACTTGATGGTATACCAGAGAAAATGAAAATCAACAGGGCTTTGCATGTCATGCGGTGCATTGAAATCAATAGCCGAGAGATGCTCGGCGGGACTTCACACCAGCGACCTGTGACAGTGCGGAAAAGGTGCGAATAATTTGTTCCCGGGACGAGTCCATCTCTGGCTCTGAGGTCTGATAGTGCTAGAGAAACCTCATTATTGATTCATGCTTTAATAGGTGTGAAATCGCCAAGCGTTTAGTGGCACACTACGGCGTCCATGATTGGAAACTCGCAATCTCTCATCATCTCTGCATGGCCTCCGACCAGTCAATAATTTAGACCTTGCGATGGCGGGGTTCATAGCAAAACGAAGACGAGAGGTCCGGGGAATTTGCGCCGACGTCCAATCATAGCTCTACCTTAAACTAACGGAGCCAATGAGCTATAAGAAAACCTCATACATAAGGGTCTGGTTATGTTATTAGTTTTCGCCGTGTTAACTGCAAAGCCTGATTAATGTTTTCATTCTCTGTTGTTTTGTTTTAATGTACAGCGGACACAACATGGCTAGTTGTTGAGTTGGTTTAAAGTCCAACATCAACACTATATAGGCTTCATTGTGAACGGACCCCAAGGCTAACGTCTGGCAATTTTGTGTGCTGCCACACACAAGACATGGAGGGGATACCATGACTCCTTTCTCGGCCGGTCACATTAAACTAACACCGACCCAACCAGTAGGGAGCAAAATCACCAGGGCTCGAATCCGGACCTTATGCTTCGGAAGTCGATGCTCTACTCCAGGGCTACCGTAAGTTGTAAGATAAATGAAAAGGCTATTTTAAATTGTTCTTGGTTAAACGGTCATCTATTTTGTCTTAAAAAAAACTTTTGCTAACATTTTTTACAGAAAGGGTAGTTTTGATACAGATCTGTAGTTTTTATTACATTCCGATCTAAGTTTTTTCTTTCCAACACAGGTTTTACAATTGTTTGTTTAAAACACATGGAACAGAATCAAAAGTCAAAGATTCATTTATTTTACTAGTAATACTGGGCAACAAATTATCCATGCAATCCAAGACATGCTCCACAGGGAAAGAATCTAATGAACTAAAGATCTTCTTCCCTTATGTCTTCATCTCTATCAAAATTCCTTACAATTCGAACAGTGCCTATTGTCTCTTCTGTTTTCCTCAACATAATGTACTTTCCAGGTATATTCGGGTTTGTTACCGTGTTTTCTTTCCTTTTAAAATAGTTTTTCATTCGACCTGAATCTTCGAGGGTAACACAAAATAGACTCTTATCCTCATAGATCCTTGAAGTCATTAGCAGCATCGTAGACATAAGTGAACCATAATATTTCAAACTTTCAAAGCATGCCTTGCACAATGCCTGTCTTGTTTGATAAACTTAAAAAAGCATTAAATAATTCTGTGTACATGCTTGCCAAACAAACAACAGGGCAGTTTGTGTTTCATCTTAATTATTTCTCCATTCCCACTATTTCTCTAAGCCTCCTCTCCCTTTGTTGCCCCTTATTAACCGCCTTCTCAATCAATACAATCATGTGTGCATGTGTGCTTTTTTGTAATTATGCTGATGCGTAAAATAGAGATGCACTCTTTTTATTTTTTATCTTTTTTAAATAGAGATGCACTCTCGACCTTGAGAGAATCTTACCCCAACGGAGGAGAAAAAAGAAAATTACTGCTCGTGTTCATTAGCTACTTTTGGATTGAACTACTAAGCACCATTGCCAATTCGGTCAGGTGTTCTCAACTATGTTAAAAATCTAATCAGGTGATTTAGACTGGAATTAAACTTTCCGCATAAAAGAAGGCTCTGCTGCGACAACGCATAAGAAAATTACAGTGGTCTAAGAAAAAGACCAATGCAGGGTTAGTAGATCACTGTGCCAGGTACGGCCAGGTAGGTCATCGAGTTAAAGAGATCTATTCGTTTAATTAATTGCTATTAACTAATCATCGCTTAGATAAACTATGTGTTTTTTTCACTGCAAGAATGGAGCAATCCACATTTTCTGGAAAGTTTCAGTTTTTGTTAACTTTGTTGCATCGAATTTAACGTCAGAACTAGAAAGGATATGGGTGAGTCACAAGACTAATGTCAGACAACTAAATTTTACGTGTTGCCACACAGATGCAGTGCGGGAATACCATGAAACCGGTCTCAGAAGACAGCATTATACTGGCACCGACTCTGGAGAAAGCTGCAGCGAATTCTCTTAAATCAATCTTTTACCTAAGTTTGGTAAACTACTAGCTATCAGTGTAGTAAGTAGTTTTTCATCAGTTTTACGTCTCATAAGTTCCTCGAAGAAGTCTCTGCTGCTACGGGGGCTCCCGCTGAGATTCAAATTTTGACCTTTTGTTAAAGTCAGTCTAGAGTATTACCGCCTGAGCCATCTAGACGCTCTAACATTATTACACAATATTATTAGCCTCCTTAGTTTTTTGTGGCTTGTGGAGACCGTGGTTGATAAAAAAGTTATGTAAAAGTTGCGATGCATCCAAGCGCCACTGCGTGCTGTGCACAAACAAACGACAATCATATAGACAATAGAATTCTCTTCGATCTATGCTCGGAAAGAAAAAAAAATACCAGTATTTAGCAAATAACTATAAATTATGCTGTTCTCATATAATGTTCAGCTATTTTCAGAATTTTTCTCACATTCGCTTCATTCGCCAAATCGTTTTGTAAACGGTCTAAGATTCGATTTTACTTTCCCTTACAGCTGGTCTCTAAAGCGCGGATAAGTCAAACTGAGGTCGTGGCTTTCGCTGAGACTTCAATCGGGCACCTTCCGCTCTAAGCCATGGACACTGAGCGATTGATCTACCGCCGCAAAAGTAACTCTGATCTTTTTCGTGCAATATGAACTCTCTAACCTTTCCCTCAGCTATTTCCTTTCGATATGTTAGCGATACTAAAGTTACGATTACATGTTAGCGATACAAACAGGAAGTGGGGACAAGATATGGGGTGAAGCTGAAATCGCTCAACATCACGAACATAAGAAACTATTAGGAATCTCAAATTTCTATGACGCACGACAAAAGACAAAAAAAAACAAATAACCAAACACTGGTGAATGGGGCATTGAAATCTGAACGATATTATGACTTTGTAGTAGCATAAATTCTCAGACGTCCATCCATTGACAAGTTGGTAAATCAACCCCAACTTACTCTTTACTTTGCCATCCATTGCGAAATGCCCAAAATACCACATCCGCCTAGTGGTTTTTTTTTTGGTTTTTTTTTGGAAACTGTCGGAGGAAAGTCGTGCGCTCCGGCGTCTATTAAATCGATTTAAGGAACATTTAAAGGTTGCCATATTACATCGATTCTTGGCCCCATTATCAACCGGCGGTTGACGGCGGTAAACAGAAAGATTATTCCAGGATGTCGGAGGCCGTAGCGCAACACGATCGATCAGATGTCGTAAACTAATCACTGATTGTGCTGCACAAGAAACTGTAGGTTTCGATCAACTCGACGATAATGGATAACACAATCACACCCCATTAACCTTTTCCCATCACTCCGCACACATGTTGTGCGGGTTAATACGCTCTTGTGCGAGCACCTTTTTGTATTGATTTGCGCACCGTCCATTTCAAAATAATACATAATAAAAGCTTTTACCTTTTCAAATTTTTTGGAAATCACCGAAAATAGTGTGCACACAAGAAATGAACATAAAATCATGAAAAGGTTAAGCATGGAGTTTTCTGATCGCTTATTGGCTCTGTAATTCTAGGATAGAGTTATGATTGGACGCCTTCGTCTCCGTCGTTGCTATGGTCACGTTACTACAAGGCCTCTATTCCCTGCCTGTTCAACCGTTTCTACAGTACATGGAATAATCTGGCCAGGGTGTAGATCTGGATGAGATGTCTATAAATGAACTTGGAGATGTTTTGCTTTAGATCTCAAATGCAGCTCTGGTTTGTTTGTTTGTTGTTGCTTTTTTAGAGTGCGATCCAATAAGTGCTACGGGATAGAAGATCAGGTGAAAAATGAGGTGGACGGAGGGAGGGGAGTGAAGTGAGGCTGAGAGAGAGTAAGAGAGAAGAAAGCGATAGATA
>RQTK01001052.1:17369-29869 GCA_003991915.1 Elysia chlorotica | reverse complement strand
AGGAAGAGGACAATAACAAAGTAAATAAATACAAAAAAAAAGAGAAAGAATGTTTGGTAAAGCAATATAATAGCAATTAAAAAACAAACAAAAACAACAGCACCTTTTGTTTTTGAACAAAAAGAAGAACATAAACAAGAATGCCTAAGATGGCTAAACTATCTTTGCTGATCAATTTAAGGATTTAACAAACACCATTATTTTAAATGTGTAGTTCTATCTCCATCTCTCGCTTGGTGTGCATGCTATTAACTGATAGTTAACTGTGGATTTAATGTGGAAGTGATGAATGTGATCGATCGTAAAGTCTGCTCCCATTTTTTGAGGATTAGTTAGAAGTAGGTTATGCCAGGAAATTCAAAAGAGAGGTTTTCTTTTATCGTTCTAGTTTTTTTCTCATTAATTTGTGCGCCCTGTTGAATAAAGCATTCAGTTTTTATAAACAAATTAAAGATTTTTGTAGATTTTGTTGTTGATTCCAATTTCTTTCAGAAAGACTTGAAAAAATGTTAAAATCTCTCAAAATCATGTTTAAGATTATCGCAGTAACTTGTCATACTTTCTTCGTGACTGACAAAAATCTGGACATTCAGTTAGAACGTGTTTAATAGTGTGAACACTTGTCATAGGCGTGACATTACTGGCAGGATTTCATGTTTTGGTAAGAAGTGTTATTGGACGCGGTGGCCCAGGGGTAGAACATCAGCTCCCGACGCAAAAGGTCCGTTGTTTGAGTCCTGGCGATTTCGCTCCCTACTGGTTGAGTCGGTGTCAGTTTAATAAGACCGGCTGAGACAGGAGTCATGGTATCCCCGCCCTGTCTCGAGTGGGGCAGCACATAACATCATTAGACGTCAGTCTTGGGGCCCTTCCACAATATAGTCTATATAGTGCTGGTATTGCGCTTTAAACTAACTAAACTCAGAACGTGTATAATAGTGTGAACACTTGTCTCAAGCGTGACATTAATGGCAGGATCTCATGTTTTGGTAAGAAACTGTGAGTTATTCCAGCGTGGCCAATTTTTATTCTGGACAAGCTCTCAGCTGACAGGCAATAATTATTGTGGATGCTATGGAATCATTGGATTGGATCGATCAGCGTAAAGCGAGGCTCATTTCTTAAGGAGTGACTTTTTTAGGGGAGGGAGCAGAGAGTGATAAAAGAAAAAATATGGACAGTACAACGGTCGAGAGAGATAGTGAGGGGAATTTTGAGAAGTGAGAGAGAAACAGAAAGAGAGAGGGACAGAGAGAGAGAAACAGAAAGAGAGAGGGACAGAGAGAGATAGATAGAGACAGATGCAGAGACAGGGAGAGAGGTACTGAGTGAGAAGGAATCTGAGAGAGACATATAGAGACAGAGACAAAGACAGCCAGAGAGGTACTGAGGGAGAAGGAATCTGAGAGAGAGCAGTGAGAGGAAGTCAGCGCTAGAAACATAAACTGTTAATCCCAGGTTTTAAGAATAGGGTTTGTATCGTTCAAGATTGTTTCTTATTTTTGGCTCTGCGTTAACCATTCAGTTGTTGTTTTTTTTTTTTTTTTTAACATATAAAATTCAAATGGGTTAAAAACAAATTACTAAGATTTTTTAAACCTCTCTTAACAGCCGGGTAGGATGTCATATTTTACTAAGAAACTGTGAATGTTTCCAGTGTGGCCAATCTTTAGTGTCTGGACAAGCTCTCAGCTGACAGGTGATATTGTAGATGCTATGGATCATTATATGGTATGGATCCGATACATGCAAATCGCTGCTCATAATTTTCTTATGGGGGGAGGGGGGAAGGGCACTGAATGAGGCGAGAAAGAAGTGTGTGTGTGTGTGTGTGTGAGAAAGCGAGAGAGAGAGAGAGAGCGAGAGATAGACTGACAGATAGGCAGACAGACAGACAAACAGATTAAGAAACAGGCACACTCACACACACATATATATACGTGTGTGTGTGTGTGTGCGTGTGTGTTTCTATTACATTTATAGCATAGTTTATTCACTTCGTTTTCCAACATACTCAACTTCCAAAACAAACGTGCAGAATTTTCTAAGTGTGCCTAGTTTCGATAATAACCCTCACGTTGACTATTACTGAAAATTGTTATCTATTTCGGTGACTTTTCCCTTTATTTTTGGAAGCTTGCGCACTGTAAATTTCCGTGAAATAGTTGATATTATAAAAGTACATGTTATACATGTTATAAATATACCTGGGAATTAAAGTGATGCAGAGTTACGACATTTTCACGTTCTTTGTCCCTTAGCTCGGATGTAATATTTATAATATTATAAATTCCATGCTATGTTACTCTGCCTCAATCTCTGTCTACTCCTCCTCTACTCACGATCTGGCAGGTGATTATTTGCCAGCCTGCATTCTTGCCCGCTACACAATATTTTCTCTCTTCACTTTCTCTCTTTCTCTCTTTCTCTCTCTGTCTCTCTGTCTCTCTCTCTCTCTCTCTCTCTCTCTCTCTCTCTCTACCTCTCTCTTATTTTTTAATATCCTCACTGAATAATTGTTTCTGAAATTTTACCAGTTAAGAAAAATTATATATGTAACTTAAACATACAGAAGATATATACTTTAAAAAAAAAAGAGCACAAAGGAAGCAAAATAATTCTTTTTTGGACTCTTTTTTTGAATCTCGCCGGGACCGAATTTTTCTTGTTTCAAGTGCATTGGCAATGTTTTGGGGAAATCCCTTGTTTGTATTTTTTTAAGAGAAGAATGCCGTGGGTACTAAACACAACTAATGGAGAGTCAAATTAATTTACTTCAATTCTAAGTTTTCTCTTTTAAAATTAGGTAACATTGGCAAAATTGAGGGAGGTTATGAAATCTTGAAATGACTCCTGCTGTTTCCGTTTGAAAAAAGCAACAACAGTGAAAACATTTAAAAATCAACAATGAATAAGTCTTCTTTTCAAAGCGATTGCATTTTTCTCCACCGCTTTACAAAGTTACTACTATTAGGAAAATACATTTAAAGGAAATAACATTACTGTATATTATTCCCCCCCCCCTCTCTCTCTCTCTCTCTCTCTCTCTCTCTCTCTCTCTCTCTCTCTCTCTCTCCTCGGCCTCTCTTTATCAATCTATCGCTCTATCTCTATCTCTGTCTGTTTGTCTGTCTGTTTCTCGGTCTCTCCCTCTCTGTCTCTTTTAGGTCTCTCTTTATCAATCTATCGCTTTATCTCTGTCTGTCTCTCTTTCTCTCTGTCTGTCTGTCTGTCTCTCTCTCTCTCTCTCTCTCTCTCTCTCTCTGCCTATTTTTTTCGCGCTTTATCCCCAGCTCAGAGCATGAAAACCAATCTATAGCTATAGCTATAGCTATTTAAAAATCACTATAATCTTAATCTTTCATCCTGCAAAACACTCGAATTCTTGAATTCTTCGATTCTCAAACTTTTTCTGTCACAGCCTCTTCTTTCTTTCTTTTTTTTTTTTTTGCTTTCTTATGATTGACTTTATCTTTACTTATTCGGAATTCCTTTCTCGTGCTGTCTGCTCAAACTGTCAATTTTATAACCGGAAAAGTACGTATTCCTGTACTGAATAAATAATTGAACTTTATCAAGTGAACGTTTTAAAGAAGTTATCAGTTTATAAAATCTTCATAGAGTTTTTCTTTTTTTTGTGTGTGTGCAATGAACACACAAGACACACGACACAGTGTTCAGTCTTATCCTATGTAATTTCTCTTTCTACCTTCCTTTTTGTCTTTTTGTCTGTCTGCCTCAATCTTTGTCTCCTCCTCCTCTACTCACGATCTGGCAGGTGATCTATTTGCCAGCCTGCATTCTTGCCCGCTACACAATATTTTCTCTCTTCACTTTCTCTCTTTCTCTCTTTCTCTCTCTGTCTCTCTGTCTCTCTCTCTCTCTCTCTCTCTCTCTCTCTCTCTCTACCTCTCTCTTATTTTTTAATATCCTCACTGAATAATTGTTTCTGAAATTTTACCAGTTAAGAAAAATTATATATGTAACTTAAACATACAGAAGATAAATTATACTTTAAAAAAAAAAGAGCACAAAGGAAGCAAAATAATTCTTTTTTTGAATCTCGCCGGGACCGAATTTTTCTTGTTTCAAGTGCATTGGCAATGTTTTGGGGAAATCCCTTGTTTGTATTTTTTTAAGAGAAGAATGCCGTGGGTACTAAACACAACTAATGGAGAGTCAAATTAATTTACTTCAATTCTAAGTTTTCTCTTTTAAAATTAGGTAACATTGGCAAAATTGAGGGAGGTTATGAAATCTTGAAATGACTCCTGCTGTTTCCGTTTGAAAAAAGCAACAACAGTGAAAAAAAAAAAAAAAACAATAAAAAAAAGTTTTCTTTTCAAAGCGATTGCATTTTTCTCCACCGCTTTACAAAGTTATTACTATTAGGAAAATACATTTAAAGGAAATAACATTACTGTATATTATTCTGTCTTAGATTAAGATTGTCGTTTCCTACTCAACAACTCTAAAAAATATTTTATTGTGCCTAAACAAACAAAAAATACCCCGTCCCCCAAAAAAACGATAACAGCAACATCATCACCATCAACAACAACAACAAATATAACAACAGCACCAACAACAGCAAACACTTTAGCAACAACAATAACAACAACAACAAAAACAACAACAATAACCACAACTAAAAAAACAACAGCAGCAACAGCTTAAAAGTGTAAAAAAGTAAACTCAGTTGCTTTCCCAAACAAGCCATAATTACGCCGCGGCTCAGAGATTTTACGCCCATCCAGACAAGGAAAATGAGATGCAGTGTATTTGCAATCCTTGGTGATGGACATTGCAGAGCTACAATGAAAAAGTTCTACCTGAAATTTAAGAAAAGACGACCCCCTCCCCCCCCCCCCCAAAAAAAAAAAAAAAAAAAAAAAAAAAAAAAAAAAAAAAAAAAAAACAAAAAACAACACAAAAAAAAAAACAACAAAAAACCAACAAAACCCCCCAACAAAAAACAAATAAAGACACAAAACCAAACGCATTCATAATGGTAACGATGCATCAGCACACAATGGCATAATTTAGATCATTGCACGCATATGACATTTTTACAATTACCTTCGCAAGACGATGTTCTGATAAAACAAAAAAGGTCCAAGATTTCTTGCTTCAACTGCTTATAGATTTATGAAGGTTTTTGTTTTCTATAAAATACTAGAGGAGAAGTAGTAGGGGGAAAGGAGACAGACAAAGAGAGAGAGAGAGAGAGAGAGAGAGAGAGAGAGAGAGAGAGAGAGAGAGAGAGAGAGAGGGAGATGGACATAAAAAGGGAAAGGTTGGGGGAGATAGAGAGAGTGAGAAAAAGAGATACTATATATAATGTAATAAACTTCAAACGTTGTTAAACTACCATCACCACCTTTAACTATATTCACACACTATTCCATGCATACTTAATCTTATTGTGTTTGATATATTGAAACGTAAATCTTCATTATTTTACAACACATGTAGTAAAAAAAAACACCGTTTAATGAAATAAGTGACGATAGAATTGTGCTGAAACCAGATACACTAACCGACTCTCTACAATCTAAAACAAATCAAAATTTCAATTGATATTTGGAAACTGACATAAAACACGCAGTTCCATCCAACTGTAATCTATACCAGATGTATCATCACCATCAGTTGTTTCTGTGAAAAATCAATTCTTTAAGCCTTTTAATCAGAAGGGGAATTCTGAAAGACGGCTATAGGTTATGTGAGTAAAAGGGGCCACTGAAAGACTAATTTAATAAGTTTTCCTGATTGGGTTGGTAGCTAAGCGTACATAACTGGGACCTCTCAGGTTGGTAGTTATAGTTTGTAGCTGAGTTGGTTTAACATCCAACGTCAGCACTTTATATGCTATATTGTAGACGGGCCCCAAGGGTGACGTCTGACAATTTTTTGTGCTGCCACACACGAGACAGGGTGGGGATACCATGACTCCTGTCTCAGTCAACCACATTAAACTGACACTGACTAAATCAGTAGGGGACGAAATCGCTAGGGCTCCAACTGCGGACCTTTATCGTCGGAAGTCGATGTTCCTCCCCAGGGGTACCCCCCCTCCCCACCCAAACCACATCCTGATTGGTTGGTGTCAGTATAATTGGAACGGCTCAGAGAGAAGTCCTGATATCCTTACTCTATCGCTGAGTGCAATATGTTAATTGTCAGACGTTTGTTTTAGGACCCGTCCGCAATGTGGCCTTGATGCTGACTTTGAACGTTAAGAAACAAACCAACCGTCGGTGTTGAAAAAATATATATTTTTGTAGCCTAGTTTTTCTTACACCTGACAAATCACCATTATATTCTACTTTAAAAAAATGTATAAAATAATACCTCAGGCTATCAGTTGATATAAAAGACTGCTATGAAATTACTGAAACAAGATATTATTTAAAGATTCAAATTTAACGATATCACAATGTGTTTTTAAATGTCAATTGGACGGCATTGTTACTTGAGAATGGATATCACGACAGAGGTAAATGTAAATAGTGCTTGCCATTCATAAGGCATTTTCATCATTGATTTAACAATTAAAGTTCCCTTTAGAAGTACATTAGGAGGTTCGATGAAGCGATGCCAGGAGATAAAAGATTATTAAAAGCAATTTTAGCCATTGCATATGATTATAGACAGAAAGACAAGCGCACAATAATAATAATGAGAGGGAGAAAGAGTAAAAGAGAGAGAGAGAGAGAGAAAAAAAGAGAGGGATAGAGAGAGAGAGATAAATCAAAGACTAAATGCAAGAAGCAGTCAGCTTAAGGACGAAAGTGCTAATGAGATTGAGTGGGTGAGATAAAAGCCTCGTTGAGGGCGAGGGAGAAGCAGATAGATAGAGACAGACATAGAGACAAGGATAGAGCCCTGGCGGGACTGAAATACAGAAAGACGGAGTGAGTGAGATAACACAGAGGTAAAGACAAAGAGTGAGACAGAGACAGTCAGACATGCAGACATAAAGACAAAGGGACAGAGACAGGCAGATAGAAGCAGAGACAGATTGAAAAAGAGAGAAAGTGGAGTTTTAAAAAAGACGGACAAACACGGAAATAGATACATTGTCATATAACAGGCAGTCAGACAGAGACAGAGACACCGACACCGAGACAGAGACAGAGACAGAGACAGAGACAGAGAGAGAGTGAGAGAGAGACAAAGAGACAGAGACAGAGACAGAGTGAGAGAGAGAGTGAGAGAGAGAGAGAGAGAGAGAGAGAGAGAAAAGAAAGGTAGAGAGAAAAGTGCAGGTGATCTAATTTTTTCTGGGTTTTTTTTTCGTTTGATTGTCTTCGATTGAGTTCTACAGAAACTGAACTCGTCTCATAAAAAGTAATTACCGTCGCCATAGTAACCCGCTGAACGTCCCCAACAGAGTGATGGTAGAGGCGATTCACACTTGGCAGAGCTCGGGAGCAAACTTTACCTGCCATGTTTGTTATGTATTCGGGGGACTTTAGCTCGCAGACTGCCTCTTTTTTTTTCTCCCCCACAACATGTCAACAGCAGATCGATATTCAGCCAGTGGTCGTCACTTCCACTTGTTTAGTCAGAGGACACGAATCGATTTCCCCCTTCCTTTTTTATATTTTGATCGACCTTTGAATTTGGCCCCCAAAATGGTATAGAAACACGCCCGGCGTGAAATGTTTTCTTATCATCTATTTGTTTTATTTATTGATACATACATACATATACACACACACATACACACATTAATAACAACAATGATAACAATAATCATAATATAAAGAAATATAAAGATTTTGTAAATAAAGATAAATTCTTACAACTTTGAAACACTTGTCCACATGCAGATAAAGCAATAAAACGTCATGGTGGTTTTTGTGTGATGCAGTTGTAGTTGAGTTGGTTTAACGTCCAACATCAGCACTATATAGACTATATTGTGGACGAGCCCCAAGACTGACGTTTGACACTTTTATGTGCTGCCACACACGAGACAGGGCTGGGATACCAGGTCACATTAAACTGGCAGCAGTCCAGCCAGTAGGGAACGAAATCGACGATGTTCTGCCCCCGGTTTATCTGTGATTAATGCATCATTGGAAACAAAAAAATACCGCAGGAATTTTAAAGAAACACACACGCAGAAACTATTAAAACAAAAAAAGCTTCTTTAGTTTTATTGCAAATTCAACATCGATTTCACCAATGCATTTTCTAGATTTTTCTTCGTCATCTGAAAAAAAAAACAACTCACACGTTTACGTTGCTGTTGATTTTTTTAATGCAAAATTCCTGAGTTTTAAAAATGCCGATTAAGTCTTCCTGAAAGTTACAAAAATATACCAGTTATTAAAATCTTTGTTGCATGAGATCCATTATTTTAATTGCATTTTTGACTTCTGAAGGAAACAAATCCCCCAGATGTATCCCTAACACCACATATGAATCGGATGAAATTGATTGAGATCGATACTTAGCTAATCAGATTCAACCAAGGCTCTAACCCTTCTAGGTTATCCAAGAGCTTTAACCATTATTATTATTATCATCAATCTTATTATTATTATTATATAAACTGTTCTTGTTGTTGTTATAGTGCACTCAGGTGCAACTTTGCTTTTCAGGAATAAATTGTGCAATGCTCGTAAATTGAATTAATATGCTTGGGTTATTGTTCAAGAACAAATACATACCTTCAATGTTTCAATGTGTCTTGTAAAAAGGAATAATTTTTGGTAAGATCGAATCACATCTGTACAAAGCTAAGACAGTTATACAAAAATAGAATGTTACACCTTAATAATGTTACGCAAATGGTGGGAAGAGATAGGTGAGAAATATAAGCATGAATGATAAGAAAAGGAGGGAGATGAAAATAAAGCACACACAAAAAAATTACCGTTTATCTTAGAGAAAAGAAGTTCTCGAAAAGGTAAAGTTATGTAAACAAAACTGAGAACGTATGAGCTGCAGACCTTAACGCATCTACAAACAAGACTACATTCTCTCTATATAAAATCTCTCTCTCTCTCTCTCTCTCTCTCTCTCTCTCTCTCTCTCTCTCTCTCTGTCTCTCTCTCTCTCTATATACATGTGGCACAAAGAGTTGAGTTTTCTCCAAGGAGGAAAAAATTATGGTTACTCTAATACTTTTTGATAGTGAGTTTCCGTTTCCAAAGGTAAATGACTTTAACATTAAGAAGATGGAGGAGCAATTCTCACCTGGAAGAAAGGCGCACGTGTCACGAGTAATGCTTTCAACGCACTGGGAGAGAAAAAAAGGCGGAGTATAAAGAGGGGGGGGGGGGGGTTAGGTAAACTAGCCAACATCTTCCTCCCCTCGCATCTCGCATTTCAATTGCTCCATTTCCACGTTATTTTTTCACTTCACCTTTTTAGCTCGCCATTCAGCTTATGAAGTAAGAAAGAATGATTTTGCTTTGCTCCGTGCCGCATGAAAACAGAAAATTTTAGCTTTTAGAGTAAACCGGTATATATTTTGAAGACATGCGATTTGGATTATCAATATTTTCAATATTAAATTATGTTCAAACTCTGCTATTTCAAGCTTTAAAAGCTGTCGGTTTATTCCCTCAAGTTCATAATCAAAGGTCTGAGAAATATGAAGCAATGTTACCTTACTAGTCTATGGTTAGCAGTAAGCGTTAGTCTGGTCTACACCATTGGACAATTCGTCATATTTGAACTGTTTAATTGTCACTGTAGGCTAAAAATAATCTCGAAGTATCATTCTATTCTAACTATGCCCAAAATTTATAGATCACTGTTGTCATTGTTATGTAAACGTTAATTCATAGTCTTTGTGTTGTCTCCTATTCACATCAAATAAGATACGTACACGCTAGCATTTATGTGCTTTATTTCATAATTCATGATTTGACTTTTAAATGTCATTGGTGCCATTTCAAAATCACCTTCCATCCAATGGACCGATCAATTCAGCTGTAATCTATTATTTCGTTAAACCAACTCAACTACAACTACAACGAAACTCAGGCTTAGTTGTCAATTTTCGATTATGCTCAATTTTCACAGGAAACATGCACATTGTTCTAAATGTGCTTAATAGTTCGATTTTATATCTCACGTTGAGTCTTACTGCAAATTTATGTCTTTGAATTGGCCTACTATTGTTGGAAACCTACGCACGTGTCAATTTTCGTGAAAAAGTTCCTATTATTAAAGTAAATGTTAGACATGTACCAGCGAAAGAGGAAACAGTTTATTCTGATAATTTATGAGTTGCATATAACAAGCCTCGACCCAAAAAAAAAAAAATCACCGTTTCTCAACAAATCATGAAGCTGAAAATGTTTAAACTTTCCTGACTGCCAAGAGCTACGGCTTTCAGTTAAACTATATTTTCTCTCATTTTCTTTCTATCTCTGAATATGTCTATGTCTGTCTGTCTGTCTGTCTAATTTTTCTTCCATCGGAATATTTGGTTCGCGAACATCCTCTCTCACCCTTATTTTCACAGAAGGGATAAACCTATAAAGCTTTGCATAAATACCTATATAGGGAGTAATTAGTAGAGTTTTTGACGTCTGGTATCAACAACAAGGCTACATCGTGAACGGATCCCAAGACAAATTTCTGACAATTTTGTTTACCTCTCGATATCCAGCTATAGTGCTAGGATAACGGGAATCCTATCACAGCTGGTCACATTTTTTTTTCATGTCAAAGAATAAACTAGGAGGAGGAGACGAAATGAGACAAAGAAATTTTGTCCGATCGTGGGTTTCGAAACGGGGACCTCCCACCGTTTGAAGGACTAACACTCAAGCATTTGCGTCAAGCATTTACGCCCCTTCCCCGCGCCCGCCCAGTCATTAACATTAATTTATTAATAAAACAAACTGAATGAAGGTATAAACATGTGATCCTATCACTAACCTTAATAGGGCAAAATATCTCTGGAGAACAGAATTATTACTTATACATTAATGTTATGGTAGTAATCGTATTTTTACAAGATTACGATGTATTGATTATTCTTGGCGACTAATTACTATTGCTGTTCCAGAGGTAATTAGAAACGTGGATCAGAGCACGTCCTCTGGTTAAGGGCGGAACAGCTAGGAGGGAGAGAGGGGATTTTAGTATAATAATTAATGGGCTTCTGGGATCGCCTGTAAATTGTTTACTGAAAGGCGTTCGAACCTCTAGAAAATCATTGGGGATCAAAATACGATTTCTTTCCACTAGCTAATCGGTAATAAAACTAAATCCAGTTGAGGCTGCTGAAATAACAGCCACCAATTTTTTTTTCTATCTCTCTCTCTCTGTCTTTCTCTCATAAACACACATACACACTTTGTAGCAGCAAAAGTCAGCATATACGTTACAAGAACGCATTCTCTAATATTCAGCTGGACGTTTTAGAAACAGTAATATGTGTGTGGTTTTTTGGGTTTCACAGTATTTGTCAGATTAGTTTTTTAACTGAGAAGCGGTAAATTTGCTTGTAATGGCTTCTCACCGCTTGATTTAGTTCCAATATAGGTCAACAAATTGAAACAAGAAAGAAACATCCACGTAGTATATTCATTGTACTTGTTGCAGAGGTATAAAACCGAATGTTCAACCTTGGCTTTTTTGTTCCTGTTATATCATCAGCGGGAGAAGATAGCACTGTACCGTTCAATGAGGAGAATTGTACTCTTCCACTTTATCCTCAGAATGAAAGAACACCACTTCATTCAGCGGCTGAAGGGGGGCATGTGGACGCAGTCAAGAAGTTACTGGAGTGTAAAGCAGACTTGCATAAAAAGGACAAGGTTCGTATATCTATTATGCGAAGAAAAAGACAAAAACTATAGATGCAGTTTTGCCATGAACTATCAACCTGTCACATTAATTTTTCTTTACATCACATTCTGTCTTACATGAAGTCTATTTAAGTGAAAGTATTTTTTATGTTAAAGGTTTCTTAAAATCTTTAGATACAGTAACCTAATTCGTTAAAAAAAAACTTCTTCTATATTATTGAATTGATGCAAATTGTGTCCTTTGCATCTTTTTATCTTGGCTATGTCGTCCAAATATCCATTACTTAGTTTTCATTTTCTTTCTAGAGAATGAATCAAAATCTTTTTGAATTAAGTGAAACGGAATCTCTTTGAATGGATGACTGCTCCCTTCTCTCTCTCTCTCTCTCTCTCTCTCTTCCCTAATGTATTACATCTATATCAAAATACAGAAAAAATAAAACAGCGCTAGATGTAGAACAGATACCCTCTTCGTCCCTCTCTCTCTCTCTCTCTCTCTCTCTCTCTCTCTCTCTCTTTCTCTCTCTCTTTCTCTCTCTCTCTGTCTATCTCTATCTCTCTCCTTTTCTCTATCCCTCTTCCCTAATGTATTACATCTATATCTAAATACAGAAAAATAAAACAGCGCTAAGTGTAGAACAGGTACCCTCTTCGCCCCTCTCTCTCTCTCTCTCTCTCTCTCTCTCTCTCTGTCTCTCTCTGTCTCTGTCTATC
>RQTK01001052.1:2015-13441 GCA_003991915.1 Elysia chlorotica | reverse complement strand
CAGCATACTACAACGCGTGTATTTTCTTTTCAGCATATTATAACGCGTGTATTTTCTTTTCAGTATACTACGACGGGTGTATTTTCTGATCAGCATAGCAATTAATATTATTACTGTTATAATAATAATTATTATTATTATTATTATTATTATTATTATTACTTTGACTTTTCTGATCGCCTATGTTTACGTATGGGGCTACTCTGTTCTCACTATCTCTCTCCTTCTGTCTCTGTTCTTTCTCTGTCTGCCCGCCGCTCTCACACACTTTCCCTTTTTCGCTCTTTCTCCGTCTCACCCACCCTCTTTATTCATCTTTTGTACTTCGTTTGTAACTCTCTCTATTATTGTATGTGTGTCTGTCTTTTTTTCGTGGTGTGTTTGCGTGTTTGAAAGTTTATTTATATGCTTCTTTTGTTAGGTCTCTAAGTGTGTCTTTCTATCTTCCTCTCTCAGTTTATTTCTGTTGATCTTTATTCTCTCCTTCGTTCTCTCATGCTTGATCTCTTTTGTCTTTTTTTTAAATTCACCTGTCTTTCTATCTTGTTGTGTGTCTATCTGTTTGTCTCTTGGTCTCTTGCCATGTGTTTATCTTTTGCCTGTCTGTCTAGAGTCTCCCTCTCTCTTTCTCTCTCTCTCTCTCTCTCTCTCTCTCTCTCTCTCTCTCTCTCCTCTCTCTCTCTCTCTCTCTCTCTCTCTCTCTCTCTCTCTCTCTCTCTCTTACTCTCTCTCTCTTGTAACAATTTCACCCCGTTTTTTCATCTAGCAGTTTTCACCCATACTATTTTTATTTTCATATATATATATGTACTATTATATCTATTATAAACTCGGTTTTCTCATCTCTTCTTTGCTCCGTTTCACATATTATAGACATCCACCCATTGACATTAGATTAGATACTAGACTATACAGAAAGTTTCCACTAAGTACTCACGAGTTAATAAATGTTTCGAAGGTTTTGGACAATGGAATTATAACGACGAATAGCGTGACCCTTGCATTAGAAGCCTGGTATAGGAATTGTATTACCACATGCATGATTATAAATTCCATTTACTTCATATACAATGCTACATCTTGTGTTATACATGTGCAAACCAAACAGGGTCTCATGCTTTATTTTACTTTTAAATCGCGTGCAGTATGAACAATGTTGATATGAATTTAGACTCCCTACTACGGCTATCTTTTCTATGGAATACTACCTTTACTCCAGGGTTCATTGTTGGCAATAGAGCTTTTATTGTTTTGAACGAAAGTTTCATTTACAACAGAAACCTAATAACTTACAACAAAAATTAATTATCTCCGACAGACAATTCATTATTTACATTAGGAATGTCATTGTTTACAACACAAAGTTTATTGTTTACAACATGAAGTTCATTGTTTACAAAATAAATTTCAATGCTTATAAGAGAAAGTTCATTGTTTACAGCAGAAAGTTCATTGTTACAATAGAGAGTTCATTATTTACAACAATAATTTTATTGTCTTCAACAGACATTTAATAGTTTTCAAGAGAAAGTTCACTGTTTACAACATAAAGTCTATTGTTCGTATAACAACAGAAAGTTCATAGTTTACAACAGAACGTTCATTGATTATAACACAAATTTCTTTGTCTCCAACATAAATTTCATCGTTTAAAACAGACATTTATATGTTTAAACCAGAAAATTCATTGTTTTCAACTAAGGTTAATGGTTTACAACAGTAAGTTTTTTTTTATATTGAAACAGAAATTCAGAGAGATTACTTTTTGCAACACTTATTTCATTGTTGACAACAAAAACTTCATTCATTGTCTAGAGCAGAAAGTTCACTGATAACTAAAGGAATTCCATTGCTACCGCAACCTTGCCATTTATTTGATTGCATTGTTTAATGTCCAAACACGCAGATCTGACCACATCCTGATAGTTCTTTTTGCATCGTCCGCCTTTGTGTGGCTCTCCCCACTCCCTCCATCCTCTGATGTGTATCCATCTAAGCAGGGCCTGGGTCATCGTCTTGAAATTGAGGTCAAGCTTCTATATCTAGCAGGCACCAAACTATCAATACGATCGTACAATATCTCTATGTGAATTGTTTTGTTTTGTATTAGTGAATTTTGTTGGTGTTGCTGCTAGCGTTGCTATTGTAGGCTATGGTTGTACACAACTCTTGAAATTGAGGTCAAGCTTCTATATCTAGCAGGCACCAAACTATCAATACGATCGTACAATATCTCTATGTGAATTGTTTTGTTTTGTATTAGTGAATTTTGTTGGTGTTGCTGCTGGCGTTGCTGTTGTAGGCTATGGTTGTACCCAACTCTAGGCTTAGCTAGACTTCGAATGAGACTGCAAGTTCATTAGAAGCATTACCAATTTAATTTGGATTTTCTTTTCTATTTTTGGTTATTAAGCTCTCTCTCTCTCTCTCTCTTTCTCCCTCCCCCCCTCTCTCTCTCTCTCTCTCTCTCTCTCTCTCTCTCTCTCTCTCTCTCTCTCTTTCTCTCATGATTTAATGGATTGGCCGTCAGCATCCTACTCACCAAGTGGTAATATTCTAACATCTACTCTCTCTCTCTCTCTCTCTCTCTCTCTCTCTCTCTCTCTCTCTCTCTCTCTCTCTCTCTCTCTCTCTTACGGAGGCGGCATAAGTCATTTCATCTCACCGAGTGAAGTGAAAAAACACGACGCCTATAACACCGAAACAGCCATCCATTTCCTCTCTTTTTTATCTTTTTTATCGTAACGCTTTCAGAATATTCCTGTCGCGACGTCTACTCGTCTCGGTGCTGAATAAACAAATGTGGCGGCGTTGGTCGAAGCTCCCTAGAAAATGTAATGAAAGTCTAACGCATATGACAATTAATCAAGATTTTCTCTCACCCTTTTTACGTTGTGTTACTACATTAGTAAAAATATCGACCCGGTGTGAAAGTGTTCACTTCTCCGCGAAGAATTTCATTGGTAAAAGTTGAAATTTCCGTTGTACAGAAGCTTCCATCACACACTGATGGATCCTTGTTGAATTTCTATATTCTTTATTTTTACACAGAGTTAAAAACAAACGACCCAGTAAAAAATTATTAAAGAAGCAGAGAACTAATAAGTTTGCTTTAGGTGTCCTTTCTTTCTGTAATTTTAAATTTTCGAAGCAATGAAAAAGAATTGTAGAAATTAAATCATAGATAAAAACATCAATACCCTTACTGAAATGTTCACATAAACTGAGAAAATAACGTTTAAGATCTAGATTAGATGTGATTACTGAATTATACGTTCTTAACTTTTCAATCAAGTGGAGAGACTGTAGATAAAGAATCGCATATAAATATGTATGTTATTATTGATCTGTATAAAACAAAACATCACAAATTTAAATTTGATTAAATTATCTTTCATGAAGCAGAAGGAAAAAGATAAGGCCTATATCATCATCATTTTATCACTTCTGATAACTACCGACAGGATATCGACAAAGTCGTTTTTCCAATTAAAAACGGATCATAGTTTACATGTAGAACCTGCGTCAACCAGAATTCGAATCACGAGCCTCGTTCAGCAGGGATTTTGTTCTATAAAAATACAATAATTAAACTTGACACATAAAAAAATAAAACGTCGGTATTTTTGTTTACGGAAAAAAGCCCCAGAAAAACTTGAGGTGATTGATTATTCTATAATTAGGCGACAACGAGACAATATTCGAATACTAACCTACTGTCCGAACCAACAAAACAGGAGTATATGTTAAGAGTTTTCATTTTTAATGAAGAATAAAAGCATAAAGTACTAAATTTCGTGAAGACAGCAGTAAAAGCTTGAACTTCTTGATCAATTTACCGTTAATTGAAGACAGTGTCTACGTTTTTTGACTGTTGCCCTTATTGAAAAGAAGAACTCAGCAACCAAGAGAAAGTACCTAATTGCAAGAATAATGGTTTATAAACCTACTGACTTCTTCATATATGAGTGGCAGGTTATTTGAATAATTTCTCTCTTTTTTCCACAGATATCCATGATATGGCAAGCCTTCTACAAAGCAAAGCACTGACTTGATCAAGCCTCCATTCTATCTCCGATTTTCATGCCAAGATTTGACGTGTGGATTCGAAGTCTGCATGAACCGTAGCCTTCATCAGGAACTGACGCGCTCCGTTAAAGTTTAAGTAACAATGATTTCCACCATTTGCCTTGTCACCATTTCGAGGAGAGCGTTGTGGCTATGATGCTGACACATTCATTGACAAGGTATAGGTCAACTCTCATTCCAAGAGTATTAAGGATAATGTGTATTGCGCAGAGTTTCTAGACTCTGGTGGCTGATTCAACACTAGCTTAGTGTCTTTTAATCTCACAGGAAAAATAATCTGACAATGTGGTTTGCTAAAAGTTGACAACAACCCACACTTAGACAATGAGTAGTTTAGTTTCTATCTTTTGTCGATACAAGATGTTACCTTTAGTGGCTATATTGCTAACGAAATCAAAATGGGTATGATTAGATGCGAGTGAATGATGCAATGAAAGGAAAGTGTAAATTGACATCGATTTGAGACATTTTTACGAGTCGGGAATACTCCTTAAAATTTTGAAGGGATCACAAGATCTGATGGCAATCACAGTGTGTGTAGTATTTTAAAAATTAAAATGAGCTTTAGGAAGGCATTACAAGGTTTGAAAACATCAAATAATATTATCATAGCACACACACAATCAAGTTTCATGTGACACCTTTCATATTACCTATGTGTCACTCGACTCGCTCCTAAAAGTCACAAAGTGCTGCCTTCAACAGCAGCAGCACCAAAACCACCATAACTACAAATATCCATACCAACCATCCCTAAGAGACACACGTACTACCATCACGATCAAATAGGGCTACAACTATTACTACCAACCATCACTAAGAACCATCCCTACCAAAAACGGCTACAACCATCACTGTTAACAACGGCTAAAACCATCACTACCAACCACGGCTAGAACTATAACTACCAAACACGGCTACAACCACCACTATCAACCACACCTACAACCATCACTACCAACCACGGCTAGAACTATAACTACCAAACACGGCTACAACCACCACTATCAACCACACCTACAACCATCACTACCAACCACGGCTACAACCACCACTACCAATCACGGCTACAACCATCACCACCACCATCAGTGCCTGTGTAGGTGGTGGTGACCACCACGGCAACGGCTACACTACGGCGTCCACCAGCAACTGCCATGTGTCATCGGCACCGAATGACGGAACAGCCGGGCTAGGGGGAGGGGGAGGGGCTGATGGCACAGCCACCTCTGAGAACATTGAAGGACATTCCACGGGAGAGCTGCTGGATTTCCATGCAGAACTTGAACGGGGCCCTCCTACTAAGCATGAGTGCTCTAAGGTAAGAATAAACACGTCTCGGAGTAAATAAGGCAACTCAAGACTTCTTCTTCAGATAGATGGATAGATCGATAGATAGATAGATAGATAGATAGATAGATAGATAGATAGATAGATAGATAGATAGATAGATAGATAGATAGATAGATAGATAGATAGATAGATAGATAGATAGATAGATAGATAGATAGATAGATAGATAGATAGATAGATAGATAGATAGATAGATAGATAGATAGATAGATAGATAAAAAAGAAAGAGACGCATTACTGTGAAGCTTGGCTTGTGGATTACAAGACAGATCTTCAGAGAGATAGGCAGCCAGGCAGACAGATGGGCATTATGCACCACCGAAATATTGAATAATGACTAAACAGGAAACAAAGGTATTATTCAAATAGATTGGTTGGCAGGGGTGTGTGTGTGTATATATAAACCAATAAATGGTAGCCATGTTTTAACTCTGTATCTTTCGACTAGTCATTTGCAGAGTATAGTTTTGATGTGTAAGCGAAACATTATTTAACTCTTAAATAGCCCTCCGTTGAGACTTATTTTTTTTCTTTATAAGCATACAGATGTCATATACAAGGAAAATAAAACATTTGACTTACAGCAATAAAACGTCCATTATTAGGACATCGTTCCAATGCCTCTATTTCCCGCAACATGGGCAAGTAGGAACTAGAAAGGCGAAATAATGCGATGGGCCGATGGTAGACCACCTAGATTTGCACAAGGCTGGGCTAAGATCAATACTGGTCTTGATTGGCACTGGTTGTGTCTATCTGGTCCTTGCGCGACTTTCGTTCTGTTTGTATTCGCTCTGGGACTTTCCGTTCTAGCTTCATCTGGGGTTTTCTTCGTAGCTTTCTATACTTATTGAAATTTGGTATTCTTCCTGCGTGCATTATTCTGTTCTCTACAGATACCTACCTATCACTTTTGAAAGAGACCAAGAGATAGATAGATAGATAGATAGATAGATAGATAGATAGATAGATAGATAGATAGATAGATAGATAGATAGATAGATAGATAGATAGATAGATAGATAGATAGATAGATAGATAGATAGAGAGAGAGAGAGAGAGAGAGAGAGAGAGAGAGAGAGAAGTCGATCTCATTAATTTACTTATTTCTAGTTCTCTAACATTTCATGTACATTGTCCCCAAAAGAACCAATACCATTAGTATCTTGCTAATTATTGTTCACATCAGTACCAAAGTCGCTAATATATCGCTAATTACTGTTTCCATAAATATCAATACCCTTAAAACCATTTATATCATTGTTCTAAAAGTGCCAATACCACTAAAACTTCCCGAAATGTTGCTCACATAAATACCGGTATCAATAATATTAATAACGAATTCACCTTATCATATTCAACATTGTCACTACAAGTAGCCTACCAATACAACTGATATTTCGCTCGTCACTGTCCCCTTTAAAAACCAATATCATTAATTATTAATGCTCCCAAAACATTATCGCCTCTTCTTCTTTTTCTTCTGTGGCGTGTTGGGGTCGTAATTTTATTGGGTGTGTGTGTTTGGGGGGGGGGGGGGCGTGTCCAAGCTCTTGCCGTTTCTACCAGTTCTCTACTTTCTTCAGACATTAACAATATATCTCATAAATATTTGTGTCCGAAAAAAGCAGAACCACTATTATGGTCCATGGTTTTCCTCGTTATCACTGATAGCACTAATATCTCGCTATTTTATGTCCCTGTGGGGTCGTCATTTCTCCTCATGCTCTGCTTTCCTTAAATAAATGTACCATTATATCTCGCTGATTATGTTCCTGGTAATTACCAATAGCCCTTATATTACGTAAATTCTTATGGGCGTAGGTAAAAGATCACTAACACCTTATTGATTATTGTCCCCATAAGTACCAATACCACTCATGCTGATTATCATATCTTTATATCCCAATGTGACCCTTGCTAATCATTATCTCTATAAGTGCCAATACAGCTCTCTCTAAGTTATAATCCATTAGTTGCCAAAACAACTAATATTTATCATTGTCGCCGCATGTACCAATACCACTCTTGCTGATTATTGTGCCAGCATGTGCCAATACCTTGTACGAAGCCAACTCTTGCTTTTTCTCCTTCTTCAGTATCACTGCTCGAATTCAACATAGTAAACATTATTAGCAGGCTTGATTACTTCCAGGTTTGATTTAAATGCGCTTAGATATTTTTATAATTTACATAGTATTGTATATTATATCGTCTTTTGTATAAATTACATTCTTGTATTAGTTTTAGTAGGGTGTTTTTTTTAAGTCATCTGAATATAAATTAGATTTTGTTTTTGATACGACTAATATGTGATTTTTTTGTAGACGAAGTATTAGATTCTAATCGCTTGGATTTTGCTGTGATTTTTTTATTTGGTTCTTTTGTCCTCGTGTGTACCAATACCACTCTTGCTGATTATTTTCCACGTAAGTAACAACACCACCATATCTAACAGCTATTTATTCTTGTTCTTATCTCTCCCGTGGATGCTGCGCCTGTCCCAACCTTGGCCCAGATGGTGTACAGTTTGAGCCGGGAGGTGGCCGTCTACTGCTGGCTCTGCATGGGCCTTGGCGCAGCCACGGACTCCTACAGTCTCAGGGATGAGCTCAAGGCCAGCAGCCAGAAGCTCTTCGACCTTGTCTTGCTATGCAAACGCAGAATGGTGCCGCTCCTCTTGAGGTGGGTTGTCAGGTCCTTTTACATCTCATACTAAATAAATACCGCTTCTCTTGAGGTGGGTTGTCATGTCCTTTTACTCAAACTAAAAAAAATGCCGCTCTTGAGGTGGGTTGCCACGTCCTTTTACTTTCTTTGCAAACCCAGACTAAATAAATGCCACTCTTGAGGTAGGTTGCTAGGTCCTTTTACTTGCTTTGCAAATTGCCACAAGTTCTTTTACTTGCTTTGCAAGCTGAGACTAAATAAATACCGTTCCTCTTGAGGTGGGTTGCCAGGTCCTTTTACTTGCTTTGCAAACTCAGACTAAATAAATGCCGTCCTCTTGAGGTGGGTTGCCAGGTCCTTTTACTTGCTTTGCAAACTCAGACTAAATAAATACCGTTCCTCTTGAGGTGGGTTGCCAGGTCCTTTTACTTGCTTTGCAAACTCAGACTAAATAAATACCGCTCCTCTTGAGGTGGGTTGCCAGGTCCTTTTACTTGCTTTGCAAACTCAGACTAAATAAATACCGTTCCTCTTGAGGTGGGTTGCCACAAGTCTTTTACTTGCTTTGCAAACTCAGACTAAATAAATGCCGTTCCTCTTGAGGTGGGTTGCCAGGTCCTTTTACTTGCTTTGCAATCTCAGACTAAATAAATGCCGTTCCTCTTGAGGTGGGTTGCCACAAGTTCTTTTACTTGCTTTGCAAACTCAGACTAAATAAATGCCGTTCCTCTTTGAGTGGGTTGTACTTGCTATGTAAACCCAGAATGATACCGCTCCTTTTGAGGTGGGTAGTTAAGTCCTAACGTGGTGTTTTATGTTCCGTTTAACTGCTCTGATATTCCAATATCGCTCATGACAAGTCTGCCTCTATGCACCCTGTTTACTACTTAAAACAATGAGATATTCTTGTTAATAAGACAACGTAACAATACTTGTTTCGTTTTTTCAAACAATTTTCCATAATTCATCTTTCAAAATTGTTGTCTACTGAAATATGATCCCTATTTGCACTAATAATGAGCACAAAGATCTTTTAATGATGGCAATATATTATGTATATCAAAGACATACAAACAATGAAATATGATCTTTGTAAGTAGTTGCATTGTCAAATTAGAAAAATCGCAAGCATTCAAAGCTATTCAAATGATGTGACCTTGTTACACCTATTATCTTAATTAATTTTGATTACTGTAACGTTTTACTGGCATCTTTCCCCAACGACACAAGTAATCGTTTGCAAATGGTTCAAAATAGCACAGCAAGGCTTATTATAAAAATGAAAAAAAAAACGTGAGCACATTAGAACTGTCTACACCATCTACATTATGTTATCTGTTAAAAACGCATACTTTACAAGTTGTGCATAACTTGCTATAAATGCCTCAATGAGATGGCACCTACGTATCTTTCTAATTGTCTAAAGATGTATGAACCTGCTATGCTGCTTAGATCTTCAGCTGATAAAACCAGCCTTCTTGAACCAAATACAAATTATAAATGAACAGGTCAGCGTATCTTTTTGCTAGCTCAGTCCCAAAGTATGGAACAACTTTCCAAAAAACATAAGGAAAATTTTAAAGGCAAGCTAAAATACTACCTTTTTGATGATTGAACTTGAACCTGTGCTTCCTTGTGACTTTTGAATGTAATAGTGTAATGTGTGAACATTATATGGCTGTGTTTCTTTTGTAATAACGTATTGTTATCATGGAAATTGTTAAGCGCATTGAGTATGATGGTTCATGGAAGTGCGTTATATAAATGCGATATATTATATTATATTTATCTATATATTTTGATTTTTTGATCATAGACATGCGCAGAGGATCGCATTTTCTGAATCTTATGTTGGGTTTTTGCTGAAACTAATAAGCTTTTATTGCAACCGAAAAGTGGTATTTCTAATAGGGAGAGGAAATCTATGAGCAATGACACACCGTGCAAACAGAAAGTATCATAGCAGAGACAAACAAATTGTTACTGTGACAGCGAAACGCCCCATTCTTGCCGATTGCTAGAGCAGACACGTACACGGTGTTGGAACATCTAGGATGTCACGAATAAGGACACAGAAGATATTGGGAAATCGTTCATAGCTAGATCGATCTCCATCTTAAATGAGATGTTTCCAAACATGAATGAAGCACTGAATGATGGAATAAACAGTATGCTTCTAGTACTAAGTAGTCCATTTAGATAAACAAGTTTAACCGAGTTCTTTTTTTTTCTTTCTTTCTTTTTATTGCATTATGTTATTGTTTGTATGTCTTTTAATGATTCGGGAAAATCCATAAAAAAAAGAGTTTTAAGATTGCTAATCTTCAACTACCACTGAGTCAAGAAAATGCCTTTTCTCATGAGATTGCATTTTTAGCATAATAAATCTGTTCAATAAGGTAATTAATTGCAGAACATTTGAAGATTAAATTTTTATAGATTTTTATAGGAAAATATTATTGCATGGCATTTACAGATTGATTTTTGTGCATATTTGTCATATCAGATTATTTATTGCATGACACTAACAGAAAAAAAATGTCATGTATGTTTCTTCATATATCTTTAAAAAGGAACATTTTTTATTAGAAAATGATTATTTACAACATAGAAACCATTTTAACGCAATTCTTAATCAAAATTGACTATAATACTTCTATTTAAAAGTATCTATGTTTATATTTACTCATTCATTCTTGTAAGTGTATTAATATTTATGTATAATTTACAACGTTTACACAAGATACGATTTTTCCAATATACATACATTCAGTAACTCCAGCTGTGATATTGTGATATTATGATTGATACAGTGTGTATTATATTATTGATCTTTATGTCGAAATTCTACCTTTCTCTTTTCACATCGTTGTAAACTTTATAATTTCATTTGTAGTATGAAAAGACTGTACTTTAATTTCCCCTTGAGGGATGAATAAAGATTTCTGTATTCTGTATTCTGTATAAGCTTCCTTGGTGTATAACATGTCAAGCGCTTGTAAAATTATATTTGATTCAAAGTGGAAATCGTTTTATAAGTGGACTCTATTATCATTATTGAAAATAGACTTTTTTCTCCTTTGCAGCAAGAGAGTGAAAGAAGAGGAGAGGGAGGACCTGGAGCGCCTCTACCGCATCTTTGCTGGTTGCCTGGAAACCCTGCAGGCGGAGTTCATCCGGGCAATCACACTGCAGTCCATCTTTCCTCTGTGGGACAGTACGTGTGTCAGGCTTATTTGTTTTTACGCTCTCTCTCTCTCTCTCTCTCTCTCTCTCTCTCTCTTTCTCTCTCTCTCTCTCTCTCTCTCTCTCTT
>RQTK01001051.1:135920-169900 GCA_003991915.1 Elysia chlorotica | reverse complement strand
ATAATTTCTTCTATTTAGTTTTTAGTATTCAAATAAAATTTACCTTTTTTTAGTGTCCCCTCCAGTTATGTTAGGACATAGCTCAGCGGAGAATAAACAAATGAGCAAACAAACACATTGACTGCATTAAAAAGGTTTATTAATTAGAATAGAATGATATTAAAGTGCATTTTAAATACGAAAATACTTCTACTATAACATCTATTACAAATACAACATAAACGTTAACGTACCTAACATTACATACCGCACAAGAACAGGACCCGACCAAAAGTGCCGAGATCCCAAATCTCTTCTCTATTTAAAGGTAACATTCGAACTTTCTAGAAACCGCATTACTGACAAAAGCTCACAATGAACACAGATCAAGAATACACAAAAAACCAACAAACACAGAACCGGTTCAAAGACACGCACAATGACATTTACAAAACACTATTCAAAATATAACACATGAAAAGCTATCCTAACAAGCATTAAATGAGAAATTTCCTGTACGATAACAATGAACAAGGAATTCAGTGATATTCATAGATGTCTTCGAATAAGTAGCGGTATTACAACATGCCATGGTTTTAGCGTGTTTTTTTGTGTGTATACTACCACTCCTGATACTAATATAACTAATTTTACTACCAATACTACTACTACTGCTACTACTACTACTACTACTACTACTACTACTACTACTACTACTACTACTACTACTACTACTACTACTACTACTACTACTACTACTACTACTACTACTACTACTACTACTACTACTACTACTACTACTACTACTACTACTACTACTACTACTACTACTACTACTCTGGCTGCTTCTCTGGCTTTTGCGCATGTACAGTGTTCTATAAAAAATACAACACCAATATACTGTTTTTGAACATTTTAAAATGAAATAATTGCGGCAGTGAATATAGACAGCAAGGTGCACATTGTCAGACACTATTGTGTATTTGCATATTATTTTTACCATTAACAGATTCATTCTCCAGCTCTGAAGTCACGACTCAGAAATGTCACATTGGGCACACAGATGTCGAAGGCTGAGAGAAGATTAGAGCATATAAAAAGCAACAACACTGAAGTAAAGGTCAATCGGATTAATGAGAGTGCAGAGTTGTGGTTCTTTTCCTCTTCAATGAAAAGGTTTTTTGGAAAAGTAAAAAAAATAGTGAAAAAATTGAAAAATTATATTTTAAAGCGCAATAATATTGATAGGTTTTGAAGTAAGAAAAGAAGTAAAAAGTAATGAATTAAAAAGAAGAAAATGGTAACATCTTTTTTTTTTTTATTACATTTTTACCTTTTTTTAATGGGGGTGATAAAAGATTTTGAAAATGTTTGTGAAAAATATTCTGGATAAATTACTAGTGCAGAAAGCGTGGGAGAACAAAAGTGGAGAAAAAAATGGCGGGAAAACGAAGATTTTGTGGAATAGTAGTGGGGTAAGGGGAGCGAACTCAGCCGATATTACATTAAAAAGGGCCCATTACTCACACTTGCACGAAGCCAGGCCGGCTTACCGAGGCTTCCCTGGAGCCATTCCTAGATTTGCGGGGAGTCCCCATAGAAGCTCCTAGACCCTCCCAGACCCTCCCAGAACGGCCCGGGTCGTCGTAGGTCCGCCTTATTTATCGCCCTTTATCACGCGAGCCAGGCAAGTCCTGTAAAGCATACGCCGGTTGTCGTTCTTGCTAATTTGGATGGTCGAGAGACAGGGGCGCAAGAAGGAGGACCATAAAAGAGCAGGGTGAGGAGATATGGATCTAGATAGTAGATGGGAGGGGAGGATGGGGAGAGAGAGGAGGAGGGAGGGAGGGAGAGAGGGAGGGATATAAATATAAATGATCTAAAGAATAATTAGAGCGACACAAGGAGGACAAATAAAAAAAGCAAACTGTTTTCTATGTTTGTAATTCTGAACCATCCTCTTTACAAAACAAATTTTTTTTTACCAAGTCAAACTTCTTTCTTTCTCTCTCTCTCTCTCTTCCTGTCTCTTTCTCTCTCTCTATCTATCTATCTCTCTCTCTCTCTCTCTTTCTCTCTCTCTCCCTCTCTCTCTCTTTAGGCCCCTCCTGCCTTTGTGTAAGAAATGTGACTGACCTCAGTACAGTAGAGCCAGCATCCAGTAATCAATGGAAGCAACAAGTAACCAACCATCGTAACAAAATAACAGGCCCACCATACCACAACAAAGAATCTAGACATCGTCAGGTCGCTCTTTTGTTTCTAGTCAGTAAAATCAATTAATATTGATGTTTATTGGCTTGGAGAAAAAAAATTTGTTTTGTAAAGAGGATGGTTCAGAATTACAAACATAGAAAACAGTTTCCTTATAAGGAGAAATAAAAAGTAAAAGACTAGAATACTCCAGTAATGATTATTCTTACAATCTCTCTCAATAAGTTAAGGTTGTGGAAATGCTACGGTAACTATGTCTTATTATGACACCTAAAATTTCTGCCTTCCCCTCCCGTTACTCTTTTCATTGACGATAGAATCGCCAAGGTCCAGTTTTCACAAAGTTAATCATTAGATCTCAATTCTTCAATGTTTTCTTTTCCGTTTTGTAGTTCTTTAATGGAAAGAAATGTGCCCTATATTTTGGTTCTCAACCTTATCATGGACTAACCACGAAGGAAAGGACATTATTATTTATGATTATTGGTTTACTTTGCGTGGGGTTTTTTTTGTTTTACTCTTGATCACTATTACATTAGTCTGTAAATAACTTAGATCTGGGGAATAAATTTTTTTTTTTTATTTTTTGTTTGTTTTAAAATAGATCAGTACCTTATTGAAGTAATTGATATTGGAACGAGGAGCCATACCCATTAAATGACTTGTGACCTAATAAATATAGTGATTGAACAGGTGCAATACCTAATTGTTCTGATATTTTTAAAGAAAACTTATCAGTAAAAAATCCAGTGCAGTTTTTTATGATTCTTTTTTTATCACAGAGATACAAACGGATTCGAGTTGTTAGCGCGTAGTTTTTGTTTGTCCTATTATGTTATGAGCTAGACCTTTTGTACTTGAATAGAAACTAAACATTTTTTTTAAATAAAACTGATTTCAGTTTTAAATCTATCTTTAAAAGAAATAAACATAAAAGAACGAGTCTCAAACAAAGCTAAACCTAATATCTTTAGGAATCCCAATAGATAAAAGGTTAGAAAAGTAGAAAGTTCAAAAAGAGAACAGAGGCAGTAAAAGAAGAATAAAAGACACTGGCATTACTTTTTTTATCACTGCTTTAGATCCTAAAAAAAAGCTTCTTTTAATGGTCATTAAGAGTATTACTTTAAGCATATTTCGTGCAATTTATGTTGCCCCTCTAGCAAGATCTAGTTCACCATTGAAAAGAAATGAGAACAAAGCTCAAAGCCAAGTCAAACGATCTCTCTCTCTCTCTCTCTCTCTCTCTCTCTCTCTCTCTTTTTCTCTCTTTCATTCTTTCTAATTCTCTCTCTCTCCCCCCACCCCCCCCCCCCCAAAAAAAAAAAAAAAAAATATAAAAGATTTTCTAAGTCCATAATTATATGCAAAAATATTGTTTTTTTTCTTTCAATACGTTTCATTTAAAACTATGCTTGTCTATACTTAAATGTACATATTAAAAAAAAGTCTAATATCATAGCCGTAGGTCTAGAAAGGAGCCCTCACAGCTTGCCCCTCTATCCCTCACTACGTTGCCCTGGGTTACCGGCGCCTTGGGCAATGGGGATGTGCGATACCGGAACCCAAACAAAGACGATCCATGGGTAAGGCAATCCACACAGGCCTCCAATCGCGTCTCTTTCCTAGACCGACATAGCCAATCAGCGATGAGAGAAGTTCATGCTCAGTGGTCCTGATAATGTCATACATAATAGTTGTGTGGAACGCGAAGTCTGTACTGGTGTCCTATAGAGCGTCTGGCTGCCTGGACGGACAAATTAACCCTTTAGAGATGCTCGTCCAAACGCCCTGATTTCTCCTTGTAAGCTTAACTCGACCTGGGGTCGTAAGTGCATTCAACGTCGCGCATCTATTAGCTTGTCGTAGTCCATCTTGTTCTTTTAGCTCAAGACGAGTCTTAAATTTTACACACCATTTTATTTACCATTTTATTTTTTTTTGTCTCTAGACGAGCCGTAAGGAAAATGTTTTAATTATCATATTATTCTTCTACACCAAATCGAGTCCAAAGTACAACGTTATACTTACCATCTTTTTCTTTTAGCTCTATACGAGTCCTAAGTACAATGTCATAATTACCATCTTATTCATTAACCTCAAATCGAGTCCAAATTACAATGTTTTACTTACCATCTCATTCTTTTAGCTCTAGAAGATTCTAAGTACAATGCTTTACATACAACCCCTGGTCCTGCTTTAGTTTTTAAAGCCAGTCCTTGTGGCTCGAGGCTTTTTAAATGTTTTTGTCAGTATTCGTTTTTCCCATTAACACTAACTTGTTTTTTCGTTGTTTTTTTTTCAACGGATGGTCATTTTAAGTTTTTAAATTAAATGTATGTACTTTTAACTGTTCATTTCTTTTTTAATGACATAAAAGGAAAAGATGGAAAGACTTTAAATCAAAGTAAATACTGTTGCAATAACCTTTAAATAAGAAAAAAAGTATATATATGCTGAATTTTTACGGTCACAACTAAAATAGAAAGGAAGGGAAGATTTAACTCAACCAGGTTAGCATAGAAATGTGAATTCTAGATCATGTAGCGAAAACTTTTCGGATTAAACAAAAATGAAAAACATGGCTATAGTGTGATGTTACCATGTTTTTTTAAGATGGCAAGAGTACAAAAACATGATTTTCACTAAATTATGATAATAATAGTTATAATTGTTAAATCAATATATTATTGACAATGAAATAATAATAAAAAGTAATGTTTAAATGTTACGCATTAATAAAGGCTAGACATTTTTTAAATGATGAATTGTTCTTTATACAACTATTGGTGATTATTTATATGAGTGATAATGCTAATAAACACAATTTATCGATTAATAATTATGACGAAGGTCAATATATTGATATTTTCACAACCTAAGATGATTTACTATAAAGAATAATGCAATATTTACAGTACGGGTTTTATCAGCTCAACAAGCATAGTTCTTGTTAACCCATTTTTTCTACGTTTGTTTAACACTACACAATTGATTTTTTTACGGATACACCCTCAAATTATCTTGGTTTTGATTTTTATCTGCTTTAATTGAGCATGTGAAATGCTATCTCAACATTATTGATTAGACCGCGTTATACTAGTCAGTCTCACAAGCCTGGAGCTAGTTCCGCTCGCTAGTCACCATTGCCTGAATCTAGACTTTGATGGATCTATTCTCACAAGCCTGAATCTAGTCATACTCGCCTATCTCTCTAAACCTTGATGGGTCTGGCTTTCTGAGGATCGCCACAACCTCGCATAGACCAATAACGCAACGCACATAAAGCGATGGGAGGCACAGATAGGCAACCGCGGGACCCATCGCCGAGACATTAATAATGCAATAACATCAAACGGGCATAAAGACACGGATCTGGTCAGACGGAGATAATAGACGCCTTACGATAACGGGCCTCATGACGAGGACGTAAACGATGAATTAAGCAAACTGTACCGGCGTTCACCTAAAGCTTTTTCCCAAACTTAATGAACCAGCGAACGTCCAGACAACACTATGTCCTTAAGGCCTGGTTACGTTATCCGTTCGTCATCGCGTGGATCTCAAAGCCTTGAAAACTGCGATATGATCAGGGGACATAAATGCACGAATCTGGTCAGACGGAGATAATGTCCCTTGCGCGGCCAACATCGTTGTGCAACAGCACTGGTGTGGGACGGGCGCCGGGTGGAGCTGTCAAGCTTCCAACAAAAATACGTAACTATAATGTGCACACATTTCACTACACTGGTTTGGATCCACTGGTTAAATTGACAGCTCTGATACTGTTCTGGACAGATTTCTTTCATGTTGGCTTAAAAATAAACAAGAAGTTTAGATTGGTCTTCAGAGAAGCATTTTTTTAGAAAGTTCTAGTTTGTTGCTTAGAGTCCAATATCAGCGTTATATAGACTACAAAGTGGACGAACCCCAAAACCAACGTCACATCATTTTAAATTTGGCTCCAGTGGTCCGCAGCTCACACCATACTGACACTATAATGACACTATACTGATATCATATTTACACCATGCTGACACATTACTAACACCATACTGACACCATACTCACACCTTACTAAACATTACTGACACCATACTGACACATTACTGACACCATACTGACACCATACTGAAAGACTACTTACACCATACTGGCACCATCTTAACACCATATTGACACCATACTGACACCGTACTGACACCATACTGACACAATACTGACACCATACTGACACCATACTGACACCTTACTGACACCATACTGACACCATACTGACACCATACTGACACCATACTGACACCATACTGACACCATCTTAACACCATATTGACACCATACTGACACCGTACTGACACCATACTGACACAATACTGACACCATACTGACACCATACTGAAAGACTACTTACACCATACTGGCACCATCTTAACACCATATTGACACCATACTGACACCGTACTGACACCATACTGACACAATACTGACACCATACTGACACCATACTGAAAGACTACTTACACCATACTGGCACCATCTTAACACCATATTGACACCATACTGACACCGCACAGGAAAAGGAGCAAAATATTCGATATGGCCTGGACAGTCCTTTTCCATGGCTGGTGTTTGGTTTAGCAGCTCTGTAACGGTTCTGGACAGTTTTCTTTCATGTAAGAATAAAAAAAAGACAATAGAAAGAAAAATTATTTTTTTCTAATTTTTCTCTGGATGCACCGTTTACGACCTGAAGGGTTGGCGTGTTCTCTCTCTCCCTCTCTAACTCTCTCTCTCTCTCTGCGTTCGATACTGATACCTTATTCACGACAGTAAGCCTTTTTTGCCTTTTTTGATCTTTTCTCTGAGGAAAAAAAGTTATTGACTAATCTGACCCATTGTTTCATAGCTTTTGTCTGTGCAACGATTTTTGTGTTCTTATTGTTATCTATAAGATTTGTTTCAAACAAAAACAAAAAACCGTAGAGTTCACTCGACCTAATAATCGAAGAATATCTTACTGTATCTGCATATCTATATGGCTATTTATCTATCTATCTAGATAGCTATTTATCTATCTATCTAGATAGCTATTTATCTATCTATATATCTATCTATCTATCAATCAATCTATCTATCTATCTATCTGTCTATCTATCTATCTATCTATCTATCTATCTATCTATCTATCTATCTGCGTCTCTGCCTCTGGTTCTTCCGTCTTTTCTCTCCCTGTGTATCATAATTCTTTTATATAATATTTTTTTTTATGTTTTACAATCACTTTTTACTTTTTTAAACCGTTCTTCCACTTCATGTCTTTGTTTACCTACCTCAGCACATACCCAATCCCTAAACTGCCCCCACTGTTCATTGTCCTCAGAGCGAACCCATCGACCAAACCCCTGGCTTCAGCCCCCCCACCCCCCACAACCTCTCCGCACCGAATTCCTTCTCCCTCTATGACGTATCTACTGTCTAAAAAAGAAGAGATTTGAGGAATTCAAGAATTGACTTTTGCCTGCGACCGAGTGAGCCACGGGGAGAGAACTCTGCGCCAGATTAGCGTACATGGCTCCGTGTGCAAACTTTGACGTCTCCAGGTCTGTTTGATCACTCCATGGGGGAGAGGGGACAGGGTTGACATAGCTGGAGGGGAGAAAGGGAGGGAGAGAGAGAGAGAGAGAGAGAGAGAGAGAGAGGGAGAGAGAAGAGAGAGCGAGAGAGAGACAGAGAGAGACAGAGAGAGATAGAGAGAGATAAGGAGAGAGAAACGGAGAGATAGAGAGAGAATGAGACAGAGAGAGAGAGAAAGAGGAAAAATAAGGAGAGAAGGTGGAGAGAGAAAGGGAGGGAGAGACAGAGAGAGAGAGAGAGAGAGAGAGAGAGAGAGAGAGAGAGAGAGAGAGAGAGAGAGAGAGAAAGAAGCATGCTTATAAAGACATGGACGAAAGAAAATGACACGAAGAGAACTAAACGCCATTCTGTCTGTGTTTTGCAGTGTGTTAAAAGACTAATAAAAAATTAAGATGGTACAGAGATATCGAATGTAAAATTAATTGCTCGCACATAATTAGGATACAAAAGCTAAAATCACTGAGTCGAATATACAGAACGTGAAAAGGTTACAGGTTGTTTTAAGGTAAATTAATGTGCTAACAAGAATTCTTAAGACAAGTTGTAAGTTGCCTCGACGTTGTACATACAAACCTTTATCGTTTGATTTTTTATTTCGTTTTTAATAATTATTTGTATCCTTTTCGTCGCTCGGATGTTAACAAAAAAGGCGATACAAGTAAACGAAAAAAGAAAAAGAAATCAACAATTACTAATATAAATGTTAAGAATAATTATTATCTAAGAGCTATAATTTTACAGATAAGTACAGCGAGTAACCCTGGGTCTAATTTGGTTTTTAATCACAGGTACTTATCACGGCTAATGACAGACCCTTCGCTGCGCCTTCTCGAAATTTCTATAATTTTCACGCCTCCAAGTCTGCGGGGAAAAATATTTCAAAATGTTACGTAAAAAAGGTTATGTAGAAAAACCCACACAAAATGTCGATTAAATAGTTTATTATCATTCGATCTCTTGGCTATGCAATTGCTGGAATCCTTGTAAACCCATCCTCTTAAACGGTTCTAAAAATGTCTTGTTTTCCAAAAGATCATGCTCGTAACATTTTACAAACGATCCTGTTAGTGTGTGGGTTTACTTGGGTGTGCTCGATCTACATACCCAGCGCTTTGTGGATGCCTATTGTTGTGTCGATACAGACAGATTTAGTATCATTATTCTCGATTTTTGTGAAGTGTAATGTCAGCTCAGCATGGCCATTTTCATGGGCGGGGAAAACAGTGAGATCTTTCACGGGGGAAAATTTGCGTGTATGGGTTAGGATTATAATGGTGGTTCCTTCCTTCTTTACCTTACAAAAACTCAGTCTAAAAATTACTCAAAATAAATGTCTTCGTTTCAAGAAAGAGATAATGTAAGCAAGCTTCACGCTACATCGTCGTATCAATAACATTGTGAGCTCTTTTTTGAGACGCCTTGCTAAAATCTATTGTTTCTGGTCATATGGTGGTCTGCTCTCAAGACTAACTTTTGACAATTGTATGGTTTGCCATGCTGAGACAGTGTGGGGATATGATTATTCCAGGTCTTGACTCAATCATTGAGATCTATTGGTTTTGACATAATATGCAAAGTTCATAAAACTTCAGAATTTATTTATCAACATTATCCATGCTTTTTGTAGTGTGTTTATAAGGTTAGAAAAATAAGACAACAGAGATTGACACACTCAGCTTGGTTATAAAATTGCTTTAACGTAAATGCGGATAAAAAAAACCAACTAAAATAATAAGCTTACCAGCCGGTGTAAGATCATGCAAATAGGAAGCCTTAAGACACGCTATCTCGACGTTGTCTATACAAACCTTCATCGTGTATTTGTTTTTCATTTTTAATAATTTCAATATACTTATCCTCTTCGTCGATAAGATGTTAACTAAAAACGAAAAGAAGGAAGGACAAAAATAAGTTACAAATATGGTTTTAAGAGTAATTACTATCAATAAGCAATAACTTTAGAGATAAATACAGCAAGAAAACCCTGGGTCTAATTTAGTTTTTACCACATGAACTTATCGCGACTAATGAGAGACCTGTGGCTGCGCCTTCTTGAAATATCTATAATCAATCACGCCTCAAGTGAACGGAAAAAATTAAAGATTTTCATAATAAAGATTAGAAAAAAACCCAAACAAAAAATCGATTAATTAGTTGTGATTGATCTCTCCATCATGAAGTTGCTGAAATCCGTGTTAAGCCATCCTCGTAATCGTTTCTTAAAAAACTAGTCTAGTATTCGAAACGTTCATGCTCATGGCATTTCAAACACGATTCTATTTTTTGCGCGTCTACTAGAGTGTAATCGATGTACATTTCCAGGACATTGTGGCATGTCCATTGTTTTGTCGATACACACACATTTGACATCATTAATCTTGAGGTAATTGGTTTTTTGAACGTCTAAAGACAGTAGCAAAAACGTTTCGTGGGCGGGTACCAGAATGAGCGTCTGACAATTTTATGTGTTGCTACAAAGAGACGGTGCTAGAATACTGTTCTTAGTGTAGTAAAAGAATTTCCGAAATCAATAAAAAAAATGAAGGTGAATTTAAGTAACATTTTCAAAAAAAAAATGTAGAAAAAAATAGAGGGTTATTATACAGATCCTGTCTGGAAAAACACTTCTAACAAAAAGTAAAACATAAAAAAATATGTTTCTATCCCTTCATTTTTGTTAGCCATTTAAAAAAGTAATATGTAAAAATAAAAGAGGAAAAACTCCCCCCGCCATCAAATCATTCTTAAGAAAGTTAAAAAGTAAATTTAAAAAAATGGGACAGGGATACCATGCCCGTAGCCGCGCCTTTGTAAGAATCCAGTTTTGATGGGCGGCTGGTGAATCAGAACAGGCATGTCTCCTGTAGCACTCGTCTGGACCTGATAAGAAAGTCCCCTTCCCCTATTTTCCTTAAGAAATTAAAAAAGTAAATTTTTTTAAAAATGGGACAGGGATACCATGTCTGTAGCCGTGTCTTTGTAAGAAAGCCAGTTTTGATGGACGGCCAGTGAAATCAGAACCAGCATGTCTAGTGTAGCACTCGTCTGGACCTGATAGGAGAGACCCGAATACTCTGTCTAGGTTTCTCCTTGCATACAAATCACTCCGCCATGCGGAGTGCTCACTCAGTGCAGAGCTATCACTCCGCCATCATTTCACCATCAAAAAATAGTGCCCATGTCATTCCAGGACATTTCTATGACCTCAGTCTCAAGGTCAAATCGCGTTACAAGTCAAAAGCACCGTGTAAGAGTAAGTGTGTGTATTGTTAGTAGATGTATGGTATGTAACATAATACGATACAAGTTATACTATGGTATCTGGGCCGCCTATGGGAATGCTAATTTTGACGCATTTCAGGACTGAAAAAATATGTATATATATACACTTTACCCAACGTCTGTGGAGTTTTGTTTTGTTTCGTTTGTTTATTTTTATTTTTTAAGTGGTAGTAAAATTGATGTCCAAGTAAAAGAACCAATGTTGGCATATTTTGGTCATGTTTCAAATAATTAATTCACAGTGCAAGGTATTTACTTTCACTGTTTTAAGTTTTTTTTTTAAACAAACAGGCTTAGCGTAGCACTAACTACAGAGGGAAAATTAAATTGAATCATTAACCTTTGAAACAAACTGAAAAGGAAACGTACCAGAGTGAGTGCAAAAGCATATTGGTTATAAAAGTATACACCTTTCAACATCAACATTTTATGTCGGCTATAACCAGTAGAGACCACAATTACAGAAAAAAAAGAGTATCATCAAAAGGTTAAGATTGTAGATGACAGAAAAAAAAGAAAAATATAATGAATTTTCCTTGCAATTTAATATTTAATAAAAGAGAAGAGGACTGCTGCCTGAAAGATTAAAACAAACAAAGCTTCTCTCATGTCACTTTGAAGATTTTAATTCTCCCTCAGCCCTTGATAGCCTTTGGAATCCTGAACAACACATAACATAGGAAAGAAAGAAATAATTACTAAAAAGGAAACAAAGAAACAGCACTGTAAAAGAAAAAATTATTAGTATTATCTTAGGTGAGATTTATAATCTACGTAAAAAATGTAATGTTTAATTTGAACGTGAATACTTAAAAAATCAATTTTCAAAGGATTGCAAGCAGAAAAATTAAAAAGTAAAAACAATGAGAAAACAGACATGAATGTAGCTTTAAAAAGTTGGGATATTAGTTATTCCTATCGACATGTTTCATAGCATAATAATAAAGACAAATGAATGACGTAAAAAATGAAGAAAATGAAGATATCAAGCAATGAAAAAAAACTAAAGACAGCGACTGTTGTGGGGTGGAAATTACTCTCTTATAGAAAAAAGATTCGATTTCAGGGTTTAAAACCCGGGCAATAAACATCAATATTAATTGATTTTACTGACTAGAAACAAAAGAGCGACCTGACGATGTCTAGATTCTTTGTTGTGGTATGGTGGGCCCTGTTATTTTGTTACGATGGTTGGTTACTTGTTGCTTCCATTGATTACTGGAGGCTGGCTCTAGTGTACTGAGGTCAGTCACATTTCTTACACAAAGGCAGGAGAGGCCTAAAGAGAGAGAGAAGGAGGGAGAGAGAGGGAGAGAGAGAGACAGAGAGAGAGAGAGAGAGAGAGAGAGAGAGAGAGAGAGAGAGAGAGAGAGAGAGAGACAGAGAGAGCGAGAGAGAGAGGGAAACTTTTTCACATACATGAAAGAAATAGAACAAGAAATACAATTTGTAATTGATAGATAGACAGATAGAAAGACATATTTAGATTTAGAGATATGTATATAGACATATATAGAGAGGTAAAGATAGAGAGAAACAGTTAGACAAAGAGATACAGAGAAAATGAGAGACAGGGTAAGAGAGGGAGAGCAATCTCGAGATAGAGACTGAGAGTTAGGGAGAGAATATTCCAAGCGCTAAAAGATAAACTTGAGTTTTGATGAGAAATAGAGAGATAGAACAGAGAGAGAGAGAGAGAGAGAGAGAGAGAGGCAGACAGATGAAGTTAATTAAACAGATGGCTGGACCTAACGCCTTGGTAAATAAAGAAAAATGTTTGAATGGTATGGTTCTCTTTGATATGCTAAAAGTATATTCATTGACAATTAAACAAAAGTCATGCGTTATAAAGAACGTAAAAACAGAATAAGAAATAACGGTGTGCCAATCTGCTTGCGTTTTCGCATCTTTTAACACTGTCAATAGAACGTAAACAAACAATGAGAAACGTGGCCTACTGATCTTAAAAGTGCGTTCATTGATGTTTTAAAAAGGGTGTGTTTCAATACTTTCAATAGAACCGAGACAAAGAATAAGTAATGAAAAAAAACAACAAAAATAACATTGACCTTTATTGGGAGGTGTTGAAGATGTGATCGTAAGACACTAAACCAAACTGAGAAGGCTCTAACTTAAACACTGGGGGTGGGAGGGGAGGGGTGCGGTGGCCCTGGCGTAGAACATCGGCTTCCGACGCAAAAACTCCGGATTCGAGCCCTGGCGACCGCGCTCCCTACTCGTGGGGTCGGTGTCAGTTTAATGTGGCCGGCTGAGACAGGAGTCATGGTATCCCCGCCCTGGCAGCACATACTCGTAAAATTGTCAGACGTCCGTCTTGGGGTCCGTCCATAATATAGCCTATATAGAGCTGATGTTGGACGTTAAATCAACTCAACAACAACCCGTCCTGTCTTGTGTGTGGCAGCACTTATTATTGTCAAACGATAGTCTTGGGGTCCGTCCACAACATAACTTGTATAGTTCTGACGTTGGATGTTAAACCAACTCAACTCTACTCTGCTCAGTCAAGCTCAGAAATGATATCTTTGCGGTATTACCCGAGACAGTAAATCTAGTGAGACGTTTCACGCAAAAAACCCACCGTACTTTTGATCCTGGGAGCTAGCTTGACGCGTGCTCACTCTTTTACTTTCTTGAAATGAAGGCGGTTGAACAATGTTCACAATGCGTTTAACTAAGGTTTAAAGAAGGAAGGAACTACCTTTGTTATTTTAAGCAATATATGAAAAATCGTGGCTGTGAAACCTCTCACAATTTCATTGTCTCTGATACTACATCGCCTGTACAGGGTGGGGCAGGTTCTGGGGAAGTTAGAGACCAACACTGCAGAGTTTGCGATACACACGACGATAATGTTTGACGTAATCACGCCCCTTGGGTGTGGATTTGTGTGAGTAGTCATTGGTTGTGTAAGTATTGGGTAATGATTATAGGCCGCTGCAGATTTTGTAGTCTCCCGACTTTGTACCATAGGCTCTGTTATTTCAATGTTGATTATTGCTAGAAGAGGAAAGCTGGGAGTTCTAGTCACATCTATAGGCTCAGTTATTTCAAAATGTTCATTATAAGCAAGAGAGGAAAGCTTGGAGATTTTGTTAGGCAAAGCAATGAAAAAAAGGAAATGTGGCTGTCTGTTTGGGCGGGGGGTAGGCAAGGAAAGCGAGAGAAAGAGAAGGAGAGGGAGTGGGGGGTTAAGAAGTCTCAAAGCTGAGCACTCTTTTTGTTGAGCTGGATCTATCGTCTGGCTTGACAGCTCTTGAGGAAAAAAAATAGTTCTATGGTGTTCCCATCCTCCCTTTCATGGTTTTATTCTTCTGTCCCCTCTCTGTGTCGAGATTCTACTTATCTTAATGGAGTTGGGAGGAGAAGATGGAGAGGTGAGGAGAGGAAATTCCACTCCGAGCAATGATCGAAAAACTAAGTGAAGGAACTAAAGATAGCTAAAGAAAGAGCGTGCGAGAGAGCGCGGAAAGGAGATGGAGAGACAGACAGACAGAGATAGAGACAGAAACAGAGTGGGGTGAAGAAATATTGACGGATAGAAAGAGGATGCGAGAAACAGGGGCTGAGAGGGGGAGAATAGGGAACATAAAAACAAAGAGAGAAAGATAGAGGGATAGAGAGAGAGGGTGAGAGGGAGTGGGGGTTGAGAAGTCTAAAAGCTGAGCACTCTTTTTGTTGAGCTGGATCTATCGTCTGGCTTGACAGCTCTTGAGGAAAAAAATTGTTCCATGGTGTTCCCATCCTCCTTTTCAAGATTTTATTCTTCTGTCCCTTCTCTGTGACGAGATTCTACTTATCCTAATGGAGTGTGGAGGAGGGGGTGGAGAGAAGGAGAGGAACTTCCACCACTCCGAGCAGCAATCGAAAAACTAAGTGAAGCAACGAAAGATAGCTAGAGAAAGAGCGTGCGAGAGAGCGCGGAAATGAAAGGGAGAGACAGACAGATAAACAGTTAGGGGTGAAGAAATAGTGACTGATGGAAAGAGGATGCGAGAGACAGAGGTTGAGAAGGGGAAAGGATGTAACAAAATAAAAACAGAGAGAGAAAGATAGAGGAATAAAGAGAGAGAGATAGAGAGTGAGAGGGATGAGAGAGAAAGAGAGAGCAATGGCTCAGGATAGAAAAAAAACCTGTACATACACCTCCCACGCAATATTTAGCTTGGAGACCAGCTTATTCTCAGTGTTGGCAAGATTTGGGAGGAAGCCCCTTCAGTTTCATAGCCTTATCTTTCTGAAATGCAATCGAAAAAAATGTAATCTTCAATGTAGGATCCCGTTCCCGGTGTGGTTTGGTAATCTCTCTTGTTCATTTTATCATCATTATCATCACCATTTTATCACTATCATCACTATCATCATCCTCATTATCATCATCATCATCATCATCATCATCATCATCATCGTCATAATAATCATCATCCTCATCATCATCATCATCATCATCATCATCATCATCATCATCATCATCATCATCATCATCATCATCAACATCATCATCATCATTGTCATCATTATCATCATCATTATCATTGTCATCATTATAGCCATCACTCTCAACAACAACATCATCTGCTTTCCCTTACGACGCGATGTACACAACTATAGCGGATGTCACAGTCACATTACGATCGCTCATTGGTTCCGTAGGTTTAGTTAGAGCTGTGGTTGAACGCATTTGCGGATTTTCTTATCGGTCCTTTTCGTTTTTTTCACGGACTATGTGTTTGGAAGTAATCTGACTTTTTAATCATACACAAAAGGCATCTCTTTGGCGGAGATTCGCAGTATAACTTTGTTATTGCTAGCCTCACTTATTGAAAGCCCTCAACTGTTTCTATCATGCTTGAAAAAAAGTCCACTCCGAGAACGTATTCAGTACGATTGGAACACTGTCTTCGTTTTTGTTATGGTGTGCTTTATCGCAAGGCATATTTTATCATTTTAATTTTTACTAAGCACGAAAAAGTTACTCACTCTGCCGCCGTCCTGGTTCTCGTATCATCATCATCATCATCATCATCATCATCATCATCATCATCATCAGCAGCAGCAGCATTATCATCATCATCATCATCATCATCATCATCATCATCATCATCATCATCATCATCATCAACTCTATAATCAACATTATCATTTTCATAAATATCATTATCATGATTATCATTATGATTATAATCATCATCATCAACATCATTACTTTGCGAGAGTGTATTCAGTATGATCGGAACGCCGTCTTCGTTGTCCTTACGAGATGCTTTACCGCAAGGTATATTTTATCATTTTATTTTTACCAAGCACGAAAGTTACTCACTCCTACCGCCGTCCTGGTTCTCGCTAGACCCAGAGAACGCAAGACCTTCAGTGTGAGCGTCGGGACCAGCCGTGCAAGACGGGGAGACTTGGGCGTGAGGGGAGGGTGTGTCTGGATCCGCCGGCCCTGTGTGAGGGAGGGTGAGGAGAGGGGCCAGGCAGGGAGAGCGAGAGGGAGGGGGGGGGGGGGTGAGGCGGAGGCCTTGCCGATCACCGAGTGCGTCACACGAGACGCGGGGCTACTGTCAAATCATCTGTTTGAGATTCCTGGTAGGCGAACCGCGACAGCTCCAGATAGCCTGGTCTAGAACCAGAGGGATGCCTGGATGTTTGGATGCTTGGATGCTTCTATTTTTTATTTCTTTCTGTGAATCCCAAGAGGATTTCAGGATTTCATACCTGGTTTCCGGTTTCTTCTACATGTGTTGTTCTTCAGTAGTTTGACGGATAGATATGTCATAAGTATGTGCATTTTAACAGGTGGAATTATTCTTATGTAGTTTTTTAATTCTTCGAAATCTTGTTCTGAGAAGGTATGTTGGAAATGATGTTCTAAAAAATGCTTAGCCAAATTTGCTAAAATGCCTTTTCGTATTGTGTGTGTGTTTTTTTTTTTGTAAGAACAAAGAGCTTGGCAGTTAGTGTATGCCGTTGTGGCAAATTAGTGAAAACTTACAACTTAAAACATAGTGCACAATACAAAGGAGAAAGAATTCGGAGTGGAACTAATACAATGCTAGCCAATAACAACAGCATAAACTGTGTAACTTTCCTTTAGCGATGGTCTCCAGATTGGGAGGTTCAGGGTTCGTATCCTACGACCAGCAGATGTATTTTTGGATTTGGCCGCATCTAACTGGTTGGGTCAGTGTCAGTATATTGTGACCAACTGAGACAGAAATCACGGTATCCCCATCCTGTCTCGTCTGTGACAGCACATAAAAATGTTGGACGTCAGTGTTGGGGCCCGTCCACAATATAGCCGTTATAACGCTGACGTTGGACGTTAAACTCAACTCAACTCAACTTTTATGGTTTTTAATGGTGTGGTGCATGTTGGGATTGCCAATGGACTTTGGGAAATCCCTGAACCATGAGCTCATTTTACATCACGTATCTACAGATCTTACCTTACAACACACAATAACTTTTAGAAGGATGTTACATGTACAATACTTTATCCCAGAGCTCGGTAACATTAAAATTATAAGTGGAATTATAGAAGACAAACCAATTACCTATCTAAGAAAAACAGAACTCTCAAAAACTAATATACACAATACATGTATTACCATATTATGTAACAACGTAGCCAATTTTGAAAGCTAACCCATCGCTGCTTCCATCGCTTTAGAAAACAAATATAATAGAAATATAACAATGCAGTAAATAATTCTTTTTTTAGAGAGAATGTGTCACAATTCAGACCATTGCAATGCTAATTTTGATTGTAAGGAAAGAAAATAAAAAGGCGAAGACAAACCTAAAGACAACATTTGGGTTATGCAATATAAAAAACCCATTCCTGTAGAGAAAGAGGATTTACATATAATAATACCACAACACAGTATTTAATTATAATTCAACATTTGAAACAATCTCTCTTTCTTATATATCATATCTGATACACATAGCGGCGATTGTCGGCTTTCATTTCTTTCTGCCTTGATGAAAAAATTGATTGGGGTTTATTTGTCGTAGTAAATTCAGACTGTCTCTATTCTTCGCCTTGTCTACCTCTGCTTTTCATTTCCTCTACTCTTTACATAATAAGCCTCTTTGCTGTTCATCTGCTAGGTTTATATGCCCAAAGATTGTTGGATGTCTTAAACCAGTCGTTTTGAGTTATGATCTTTTGTATCACTATGTATCCATTATTTTCCGTGCTGTTTTCTGCTGTTTTTCCCATGCAACTTTCATAGTTCTTCCTACGTTTGTGCTGCTTCCAGTCTTTTTCTCTAGATGTTTTCTAATGACCCAGCAGTCACATCCATACAGGAGTATAAACCTCACATAGGATTTCAAGATATTTATTTTTTTGCCAAGTTTATGTTTCTTTTGTGCAAGATATAGTTAATTTTGGTAGATGCGCCCCTTGATGGTAAAAATTTTTTTCTGTCTCATACTTGGCATTGAGGTTATTTTAAGGTCCAGATACGTAAACTTATTAACCTGTGTAACTCTTTCTAAATTATATATTAGAATGTCTGACTTTGTTGATATTGCCATTGACTTAGTGTTTCAATAGATTCACTTGAAGTCATTAGTTTTCCACTGTTCGTCATAATTGTTGGAAGGTTATCTTGTTGTTTTGTGTAGTCAGCAATTAGCACTTTGGTAATTTTGATACCTCAGACTGTTTATGTTGATACTCTCAACTTTGTCTCTAAGAATCATTTCACTGATTAAATTGAAAAGGTATGCCAAGAATATCTATATCTGTCTCACACGTTCACAGACAGGCGCGTATTCATTATAATCAGTATCGTAATTTAATTGTAGAGCCTCGTTACCAGTATACGTTTCTTATCATTCTAAGATGCCTAATCCTATTCCAATACTTTTAAACAATTTATAAAACAAAATATTTGTACACATCTTTTGTGATACTCTAGCATCCTTTTTCATGAGAACCTCAAGGGTGAAGAAGGCATTTATTCGGCCTGCACCTACCATAAATCTTAACTGTGTTCTTGATTTATAGATACAAAGAAATCAAGTTGGAATTTTGTCAAACTTTTTTGGGGATGGCTCATTATTTGACGGTGTGAATCGTATTTAGCATCTCCAATTTGTTTTCTTTTTGTGGAGTGCTATATAAACATGTTTCTTTGATTAATTATGTCGGAATCATGCTTGTGTAGTGTACAGTAGAAAAGTTTGATGCAATATTAATTTTCAATTGAGAGCGTTTAAAATCTACGAAGGAATATCATCGGGTCTTGCGGTCTGGTCTTTTTTATCTTCTCAAATCTTTGTCCAGCTTCTTCTTCAAGGATTGAGAATCTTTTTCTTCACTCTTGATTTCTGAAATTGAGTCCAATTTATCATAATCATGTATCCAAAGCACCTGTTGAATCAATGTCCTCCGTCTACATTCCAATAAATCTGTTCGTTTTGACTATAATGAATAAAAATATGCCAAGAAATAAAAATGCAGAAATTAAAAAAAAAACAATATTAATTTTAAAAACACAAACATATTAAGTGATAGATCCAATTAGTCTTAAAGTTTGCGTTTCCTTCATTAGCTGTTTGTCTCGAAAGGTCAAATGAAAACGTTCCCACCAGCAATTTCGTTATGGCATTAAGTAGATCACATAGTTATCGTTTAATTTATAACCTAGAAGTATCAATTAAACTAGAGCTTAATTTACTGTGTGGTGTATTACAATAACATATTGTGCTAGACATCTTATTCAGGAGTGAATGGAAGATCATAATGTGAAGAGCTGGGATACACTTAATGCAGCAAATGGTGTTTCCTTCTCCAGCGGTCAGTGGTGTATCATGCGGCTTCAACCACTAACCAGGAGCTTTCTGACCAGGGAAATGGACGTAAACTTATTTGCTTGAATAATTCACGCGCCCAAGTTTTGGTGAGCAATGCTGTTTTTAATCCGGACTTATGGGCCGCAATCGCCAGAGTTGCTCAGGGTCTCAGGCCCGTGTTTATAATTCATGGGCCAGCTGAGTGCTGCCACATAACCCCTGTGCTCTCTCAACCAGCGTCGTTACGTCATCACTCACGGTCGGCCCTCAATTACTCCTCAGGTGACCCTTGGCCGCAGTTACTATTTTTAGATGTGCCTGCGCGTGAAAGCTGAGATCTAAGCACCTTTCGGCACCTGCCTCAAACGGTCGCAGTCAATACAGTTACGTCAAAGCGCTCTACTTAGTTAGAGTGGAGCGACCTGTAGTACTGGCACACATTGGTCAATATCAGTATCTACATGTACACCAATGAGGAATTTAATGTTAAAAATCTGTTTTTAAGATTTTAAAGTATTAACCAGGTAACTCAGTGAGAGCGGAGTGTTCAATATTGCTAGGTAAAACTAACTCTGTTTGGTCAAAATGATTAATTACAGGTAGACCAATGAGGAATTTAAGTAAAGAATCTTTTTTAAAATACTTAAAAGAGAAAGATTTGTATTTGTTTTAAAGTTATATCACACCAGGTAATTCAGTAAGTGCATAGCGACCAATATTGCTAGGTTAGACTAGCTCTGTTTGGTCAATACAATGTTTGTACATGAAGACCATATCGTTGATTTCAAAAATTGGTTTTTGGTGGAAACGATAGAAAAAAACCCAATAATGATTGATTAGTATCAAATTGGTATTGTTTAATCTGTCTTTATCTATCTATCTATCTATCTATCTATCATCTGAAGAACAAATACTTTTAGTCTTACATTAGAAACCCGATACGTATTATCAAATACAATCAAAGATCTATCTATCTATCTTTATCTATCTATCTATCTATCTATGTATCTATCTATCATCTATCTATCTATCTATTTATCTATATATCTATCAATCCTAGAAGATGTATATCTCTACCTATATTTCTCTATGCTTCTAAATCTCTTTGTTTCTTTATCTTTTTTATTTCGTCCTCCCTTTTTATGTTTCTTGATTGGGGCTAAATATTGATTAAGGAAAACTTAATTATATAGCGTATATAAAAAATAACCAAATTTTCAAATGTTATCTTTCACATAGTCTTATTTTTACTAGATCCACCTTCATTTCTCTGCCAGTCCAAATGCCTATAATCGTTAAGTCTATCTATCGATCGCTAAATTTATTGATCTTTCCATGAACCCATTTCTGATATATTATCCGAACACCAGCACATTTTCTCTGAACTTTCCACATTAATTTTCTTTCACACCATATATCGACCTCTACTTTGATCTTTCTCTAGGATTAAACATTCCTGTTGTGAGCTATTGGCAAAGTTTGTTTGAGGACTCTAATGGTCTTGACACACAGCCAGACAGCTTTTTGAAAAGATTAAAACCGTTTGATTGAACCTGTATAGATCTGTTTTTATTCTCTACTATGTTTACTATTCGGGAAGTGAGCTAGTGGGCGTATGTGATACAAACTGAAAAATTCGACGATTTACTGTGATTAACAGAACCGCTGTACTAAACCACCTCATATGGACAGACAGTTTAAAGTTAAATCTGTTGCTTTTTTTGTTTTTGTTTTTTAAGAATCTTGAGGCTGACTAGCTAATAATTCCTGCAGAAGGCGAGTGGGAGAGAACTGGATGCAATGTCAGATCTAATCTCTTACGCCCCATCTTTCCAAAGAGCGTTATTCTAGCTAGAACAGGGGGCAAAATTTCAGTCCTGATTTGAATAAAAAAATCCAATGTCTGAGAGGAGGATTATCTACAGCTTGCCTTAGGCGGTAATACTTCCAACCATTCACCAAAACAGCGTATTATATGTACAAACTAGCCCTTCACTTTTTGGGCGAGATAATGCACTCTTGATGGAATCTTAGGGTTGGCAGTCGTGTAAAAGGCATCGCAAACAATGATAGAGATCTAGCTTAGATGCTTCAGGTAACATCTTTCATTGCGTAGCAGTCTCAAGCGGCTAAAACAATAATTACTATTTGTGGCTAGTCAGGCACTTAGAACATCGGAGTTAAAGAGGTATCTAGTGGGAGACGTCAACCATCGGAATACATAGTCATATCAAGAGACATGGATAGATAGAAAGAGGGAGAGACTGATAGAAAGAGAGACAGAGAGAGATAGAGAGAAGAGAGAGAGAGAGAGAGAGAGAGAGAGAGAAAGAGAGAGAGACAAGAGAGAGAGAGACAAGAGAGAGAGACAAGAGAGCAAGTTAATATTCGGAACGAAGAGCGATAGCAAGAGAGAAAGAGTGAGATAGGAGTAAAACATCGGAACAAAAAGCGAAACCTAGTGAGAGAGACACAAAGAGAGACAGAGAGAGAGAGAGAAATGGAGAGAAAGAGGAGACAGGGAGAAAAACGAAACGGTATCTAGTGAGAGAGGTAAACCAACCAAAAAGCCATTTTAAGATAGAGAAAGAGAGAAGGAAAGAGAGAGAGGAGAGAGAGACAGAGAGACAGAGAGACAGACAGACAGACAGACAGACAGACAGACAGACAGACAGACAGACAGACAGACAAACAGACAGACTGACAGACATACAGACAAACAAACATAAAGCTAGAGAGAGAGAGCGAGAGATTGAGAGATAGAAAGAAAGAGAGAGAGATAGAGAGACAAAGAGGTCGTAAAACACTGAAACAAAGAGCGATAATCAGAGGTACCTAAACCATGGGATATCTCAATGCAGTACTTTAATCATCAAAACAAAATTCCCGAAACAGAAAGAATTAAACTGCTTAGGCAACAAAGCTTGTTCAGTATTGCTCTTTTACTTTTATATTCCGTTATTGATCATTACAAACAGGAACAACCCCTGCATAGATCTTAAATAGGTACCTCAAAATGCCTTTGGACGGGAGCGTAGAAAAAAACAACATACTGGGCATGGAAAAAGACGTGTATTCTACACCACAATGTTGTAGAATGCTCCCTGTACATTGTATCATGTAATGTATGCATTAAAACTGAAGTCTCACCGCCCTGGCGTCTTTGCCCGGCTTGGCCCGGCCATTTATCTCAAAACTAAGAAGCTTATGTTTTACAGCTATCGATCTCCCAGTCTCGTGCAGGCATCACACACACGCGCGCCCAGGGACATGATTAGCAATTTCGTTTTTCAATTTTCATCATTTTTGTTGTTGTAAATAATTAGCTTTTTTGTTTGTTTGTTGCTTCAGTTCTCGTCGATGTGAAATAATATAGGGTGACTTTTGTTCAAGTTGCGCGAAACTGAAGTGTAGGAATGAAGCAAAGAAAGGAGGAGGGGATTGGAGGATGGAGAGAAAGAGAGAAGGAGGATAGAGTGAGAGAGAATAGAGAGGATGGAGATATGGAGACAGAGAGATAGTGAGGATAGAGTGAGAGAGAAAGAAAGGAAGAGAGGGAGAAAGAGAGAGAGAGAGATCAAGTTTGTGTGTATATGGCATTAATAGAAAGAACAATGACTCGAAAGATGTAAAAAGAAAATCTTCAATAATTACATCGGATATCGAACTGAGTGCCTTGAAAATGTGCCCCAACACCAAAATCATTGCGCCTTTACGGATAAACTTTAGCTTCAAGAAACTCATTAAAAAACAAAAAAAGGATTAGATCTTTTGTTATGTCCAACAGAAAGAAAATTAATGAACGTTCCTAGACTTGATGACAGAAATAACATTTAACTTGAACAAACACGAAAAGAAATATAATTCGGGTTGTACATGCGGCCTCATTCTTCTATGACTCCACATTCTTGCCACTTTAAGGCGGTCGGATTTTCCCTTCTTTTTCTCAAATGTCTCTCTGTTATCCTTAAAACAAATATTAATATTTTTTTCATAAAATATTTTTTCTTCATTGCTCTCCGCCTCTCTGGGTGTCTTTGTCTATCTCTTTATGTCTGGCTATGTCTCTCTATCACAGTCTATCTCTTTCTCTTTCTTATTCTCTCTCCCTCTCTTTCTCTCTCTCTCACTCTCTCTCTCTCTTATTTTCTAACTCTTTATTTCTCTCTCATTCTCACTCTCTAAGTTTCTCCTGCTGTCTGTCTTCGCAGGCCCCTCTATGTATGTACTATTCATCTACTTGCTGTTTTCTCCCAGCGCGAACCCGTTTCGATGAAATGAAAGACGCTGTAGTTAGTTTGTTCCAGTAGTCCCCACGCCATCTCTAATTATTGTTTACGGTCGTGGTATAACAAGCCGGCTGTAGAATAAAAACGTCATCAAGGAAAAAAAACAAAAAAAACTACTACTCATCTTCTTTTGTCGTTTTCACATAAAACTATGTTCATGTATTATGTATATGTATTCATTATCTTGTTTACAAGTTTCTTCACGACGCAAAATCTAATATCCGTGTTTACTATAGTAGTCAATACATGACAAATGTATAGAGATGTAAACCTTTCCTGATATTTGCTCTAGTATTTTCTAACATTCGAGAAAAGGGTAACTGTTTTTTTCGTTTTATGATCTTTATTCTCAAAAAAAAAAATAATATAATCGTTTTGCAACGAAAGCTTTTCTCCTCAAAGCAACCTTCACTTTTGAGACATGATGACTCCTCCCAATATGGCACTATTAGTTCAAAGAACACACTATAGAACCTTGGGCTGTCAATCAAGACGTCTACGGTTCCAAAGCCACGATCGGTAAAACTCGTATTAATTTTCTCCAATTTCGTCGCGACTCGATCGCTGAGACAGGAGACCAGGTCTTCCCGCGTTACCTCAAATTGGGAGCGCGCAAAGCTTTCAGACGTTAACTTAGGGTCAGTCTACGTTATAGTCTATGTAGTGTTGACGTTGGACGATAATCAAAAAAATAAGCAGTCAATTTTCTCGCAATTTTGTTTATGTTTCACTGATCTAAACAGAAAAAGCTGTGAGTATTTTAAATTCTGAGCCTTTAAGAATTAAGATATGTGTTCAGTCAGTTAAAACATCAGAAACAAAGAGAGAGAGAGAGAGAGAGAGAGAGAGAGAGAGAGAGAGAGAGAGAGAGAGAGAGAGAGAGAGAGAGGTAAAAGAGATAGAGTGTGATAGACACACACACACACATACACATACACAAGCATACATAGTGAGAGACAGATATACAAAGGAACTGAAAGAGATGATACGAATCTAACATAACACAGAGATAGAGAGAGAGAGAACAAAAGAAAGAATGAAAGAAAAAGAGAAAGAGGGTGATAGAGGCCCGTAGATAGACCGAGAGTGGTTGAAGGAAAGGATAAAAATCTTAGAGAGAATTGTGGACCGGAAGAGTTTGAGAGATGTAGAGATTACCGACTTAGAGTTGCCAGTGAAACTAACGGGTGATGTAATAACGGATAAAGCTATGATCAGGTGCCATGCAGACTTCCTTTCTGAGACCGCTACATCGATTTTATAAGGAGGCCAGGCGAAGTTACAAGGGGCGCTGATTAATTTGGTGAGGAAATTAAGCGTCGGGTGGATGCGTTTGTTGAAAAAAGCTTGGTGAGAGAGATGAAAGATCGAAAGATAGAAAGAGAGAGAGAGAGAGAGAGAGAGAGAGAGAGAGAGAGAGAGAGAGAGAGAGAGAGGGGGACAGAGAGAGAGACAGAGGAGAGAGAAGAGAGAAAAGAAAACATTCATAGGTAGAGATGGAGTTTAAACAGAGAGAAAGAGAGAGAGAGAGAGAGAGAGAGAGAGAGAGAGAGAGAGAGAGAGAGAAAAGAGAAAGAGACTAAGAGAGAGAGGGGGGGAGACAGAGAGAGAGAGAGGGGGGGGGGGAGACAGAGAGAGAAAAGAAAGAGAAATATTCATAGGTAGAGATGGAGTGAAAAAATCAAATCTCCTTCAAATCTCTTTCTTTTTACGTAACCCCATATGTTCCTTTTTCTATAGTGTCATTACATCAGAATAAGGACATAACTTTTGTACGAGATTTATTGAACTTTTAGCAATGCATCATGTTCACATTTTAAAAAACAGTTTTTAGAATGTCTTGTGAAAGTTTAGTAATTTAATTACCTTAAACCTTTCCTTCACCATATTTTCACTTGCATTTTTAGAAGAGAAAGAAATAAAAACGCCGGTAGTTATTTTTCTACCAAAACTAAACAAAGATTGTTGTTGCCGGCGCTGTCTCTTCACCCCATTACAGCAGCCTCTTTAAATCTTTCTCTATTTCTCCCTCTCCCTCTCTCTCTCTCTCTCTCTCTCTCTCTCTCTCTCTCTTTCTGTCTCTTTCTCTCTCTCTCTGTCCCTCTCTCTCCTTCTCTTTCTCCCCCCCTCTCCCCCCTCTCTCCGTCCTCTACCTCGTTTTCATTTCCTCTTAACAATCTCTTCATTACATCACCTGTACATCTCAATCCACATCTCTTGAATTTTCTGTCTCTGCTTCACCTTTATTTTCATCCGTGTCTGTCTGTACTCTTCATCGAGTTATGTACTATGCCCCCACCAGTCTTTACATTTCCCGCTAGTCCCAGTACTCCGGCCTCTCTATCCCAGTACACCTAATTACCTCTTTATCAGCCCAGTCTGGGGGAATTCCCCTCTCCAAGCTCTCATCCATATTTCAAGAACCAAACAAAGTCTCCTCCAGTTATCTCCCGTCTAGAGAGAGAGAGAGAGAGAGAGAGAGAGAGAGAGAGAGAGAGAAAGAAAGAGAGAGACAGGGAAAGGAGAGAGAAAAAAGAAAGAGACTAAGAGAGAGAGAGAGAGGGGGGAAGACAGAGAGAGAGAGAGGGGGGGGGAGACAGAGAGAGAAAAGAAAGAGAAACATTCATAGGTAGAGATGAAGTGAAAAAATCTAATCTCCTTCGAATCTCTTTCTTTTTACGTAACCCCATGTGTTCCTTTTTCTATATTGTCCTTACATCAGTACAATGAAATAACTTTTATATTTATAGAACTTGTAGGCAATGCATAATGGTTACATTTTTTAAAGAGTTTCTAGAATGTTTTGTGAAAGTGTAGTAATTTAATTACCTTAAAAATTTCCTTGACCATATATTCACTTGCTTTTTGAAAAAAATCAAGAAACATAAGCATGCAACTAGTTTTTTTCTTCATCAAAACAAAACTAAACAGCGATCTTTTTTGCTTCTTCACCCCATACCAGAAGCCTCTGTAAATCTCTCTTTCCCTCTCTCTCTTTCCCTCTCTCTCTCTCTCTCTCTCTCTCTCTCTCTCTCTCTCCCCCTCTCTTCCTACCCCTCTCTCCCTACCCCTCTCTCTTACTCCGTCCTCTACCTCGTTTTCATTTCCTCTTAACAATCTCTTCATTACATCACCTGTACATCTCAATCCACATCTCTTGAATTTTCTGTCTCTGCTTCACCTTTATTTTCACCCATGTCTGTCTGTATTCTTCATCGAGTTATGTACTATACCCCAACCAGTCTTTACATTTTCCGCTAGTACCAGTACTCCGGCCTCTCCATCCAGTACACCTAATTACCTCTTTATCAGGCCAGTCTGGGGGAATTCCCCTCTCCAAGCTCTCATCCATATTTCAAGAACCAAACAAAGTCTCCTCCAGTTATCTCCCGTCTTGTCCCCCCATCTTACATTGAGCAATCACAAGCTCTGAAGGGCGAGTAAAACATGACGACAAAAAATCCTTGCAAAAACCACGGCAACCAGGCAGACTGGCTGTTTTGAAGTTAGATCGATCAAATTGTCATCCTCTGAACAGCCAGGCATTGGCTTTGCGTCAGCGGGCTTTCCACGTCGTGTCTGTAGAGGGAGGCAAACCGTAATCTAGAGCTGCATGTCAACCCGGGTTCTCCACATCCTCGTCAATAGCTCGGAGAAGTTCACAGAAATCAATTCCAACCGAGACTGACGACGCTCTCAGACAACCACTAGAGTTCGTGTCTGTATTTTGTACCACAATTTGACTGAACTTCTATATACATCATATTATATGTCTAAACTGCTAAAACATCGACTTATATTTAACCAAACAGTGAACTCCAAAAACTGTCGTAAAAATCAACTTATGTCTGAAATTCTTGATCTTGTACACACCTTCACAGTTTGTCTAAACTGCTAAGACTGTTGTATGCATCAACTTCTATCGGACCACAGCATTGAACTGCAGGAACCGTCGTAAACATCAACTTATGTCTGAATTTCTTGATCTTGTACGCCCCATCAAAGTTTGTCTATATAGCTAAAGACTGTTGTATACATCAACTTCTATCTAACCAAACAGTGAACTATAAAAACTGTCGTAAATACCAACTTCTGTCTGCATTTTTGTATCTCGTATACACCATCACAGTATGTCTAAACTGCTAAGACTGTTGTATACATCAACTTCTATCGGACCACAGCATTGAACTGCAAGAACCGTCGTAAACATCAACTTATGTCTGAAGTTATTGATCTTGTACACACCATCACATTTTGTCTATACAGCTAAAGACTGTTGTCTACATCAACTTCTTACCAAACAGTGAATTGCAAGAACCGCCGTAAACATCAACTCATGTCGGAGTGTATTGATCTTGAATACACCATCCGAGTTTGTCTAAACTTCTATAACTCTTATATACATTGTCCTTTGTCTAAACGGCTATAGACTGTTGTATACATCAACCTCTATCAGACCCAGACAGCTAACTACCATTATGTGGTAAACATGACATTTTCTCTGAACTGCTACGACTGTGTGTATATCACCTTCTGTATGACAAGAAACAGCTAACTAATCGATTTTTTGTGTACATCACATTTTCTCGGAACTGCTGAAACAGTTATATACATCACCTTTTGTGTCAACTGCTCGAACTCTTGTATACATCATAGTTTGTTTTAATATCTAAAACTGTAATATACATCACCTCCTGTCTAAACCCCTAATTATGTTGTATTTACCATCTCTTGATTAAACTGCTAAAACATAAATTTGTACCTAAATAAAATATAATTGCTGTATACATAACAGTTTGTCTTATCTGATAGAACTGTTGTACACTTCAATTTCTGATCCAACTGTTCAAACTGTTGTACACATCAATTTATGTCTGAACTGCTAGAACTGTTGTACACATCAATATCTGTCTGAACTGATAGAACTGTTGTACACATCAATTTCTGTCTGAACTGCTAGAACTTTTGTACACATCAATTTCTGTCTGAACTGCTAGAACTGTTGTACACATCAATTTATGTCTGAACTGCTAGAACTGTTGTACACATTAATTTCTGCCTGAACTGCTAAAACTGTTGTACACATCAATTTCTGTCTTAGCTGCTAGAACTGTTGTACACATCAATTTCTGTCTCAACTGCTAGAACTGTTATACACATCAATTTCTGTCTGAACTGTTAGAACCGTTGTACACATCAATTTTTGTCTAAACTGCTAGAACTGTTGTATACATCAATTTCTGTGAGAACTTCTAAAACTGTTGTACACACCAATTTCTGTCTAAATTGCTAGAACTGTTGTATACATGACACTGTCTCTAAACTGCTGGAACTCGTGTTATCATCACATTTTGTGTAAACTACTAGAACTGTTGTACACATCAATTTCTGTCTGAACTGCTAGAACTGTTGTACACACCAATTTCTGTCTAAACTGCTAGAACTGTTGTACACACCAATTTCTGTCTGAAGTGATAGAACTGTTGTATACATCAATTTATGTCTGAACTGCTAGAACTGTTGTACACACTAATTTCTGTCTGAACTGCTAGAACTGTTGTACACATCAATTTCAGTCTGAACTGCTAGAACTGATTTACAAATCAAATTCTGTCTCAACTAATAGAACTGTTGTGCACATCAATTTCTGTCTCAACTAATAGAACTGTTGTACACATCAATTTCTGTCTCAACTAATAGAACTGTTGTATACATCACATTTCGTCTGAACTGCTAAAATTGTTGTATACATCACATCACATTCTTTCTAAACTACTAGAGCTGATGTATTCATCACATTTTGTCTCAACTGCTTAAATTGTTCACATCAAGGCTTGTCTGACCAAAACAGCTAAATAATAGAACTGTTGTGCCCATCAAATCATGACCCGACTGATGGATTTCTTGTATACATCATTTTTTTTTTACGAAACAATAACTAAATGCCAGAACTAACTTCTATCTCACAAAAGACATTTACTGCTGAATAAACCAATTCCTGTATTAAGGCAAAAAATTGCCTATCTTTTGAAACCTTCTTACAAGCTAAAATGGATATATTTTTGTTTATAACTTTTTGTAAGTTAAATTAAGAACTTGTGTTTTCATCTTTACAACCAATCATCAAGTATTATTGATTTCAATGTTAATGTGACTGACAAGAGATCTGCTATCACCGCACTGACTCCGTGTGGCAGCACGAAAAGTTGTCAGACTTGAATCTTGTGATCTGTCTACGATATAGTCTTCCTGCTGACGTTGGATGTTGAAAAATTAACTTACCCACCCACTTCAATACACTTGTTAAACCCTTTACATGTTAACTTAAAAAATTAGATTTGGTTCGTTAATCTGTTTGCCTATCAAAATAGACGTGAATTTAACCCTTCATGTGCTTAAGACAAACAATGTCTTTAAAAACTGTACTAATAACAATCGATCAAAAATTCTCTCGAACTACCTTAACAACCCTGTTAACCACGCGGATTTTTAAACGTATTCATATAATTATATATCATTTGTTTTGTTCTTATGGCATATGAATCTAAACCATTTTTGACCTGACCTTTAGTGTTAAATGCTAGATTATTTCAAACTAGATTAAAATATTTTTTTTAAATCCTAATCAAATAACATCCTGTAATTATGTTCGAATGGCCTCCATATGTGTTGTAAAAATGTAATTACGAAATCAAATGGAATTCAGGCACGTAACATGATGTTGTCAAATATAAAAAAACCAACCTCGTTACCTAATATTAATCATTGTTTTTATGTTATTATGATTATGAGTAACAGGTTGTACGGAGATGGAAAAATAAGAGAAAGTTTAGAGAGTAAAGAGGAAGACAGAGAGGATGATAAACAGAAGGAACGGTTAGAAATAGAGAGAAAGAGAGAGAGGGGAGAGGAGAGAGAGAGAGAGAGGGAGAGAGAGAGAGAGAGGGGAGAGAGAGGGGGAGAGAGAGAAGCAGAGAGTGCGAGAACGTGGAAGAGAAAGACAAACAGACTAACAGACAGTGAGCGAGTTATATAGAACAAAATATAAGGGAAATCGGCCAGTAACCTGTAATAATTATTAGCTCGGTCTTGACAACCACAGCATTGGAAATTGCGATCTCTGATCACCATCTTATTAGTATCGATCCCAAACATGACTTAGGGAGATGTAGCTGAGGCGAGTCCGTTAGGTTTGGAAGGTAATCACCAGGCACCGAGACCAAACACCGATGATCAATGTTTGGGGAGGACACACACACTCCATGTCATTAGGAATGTCATTAGTGGACATGTCTGTGACTTTTTATGGGCGTGACTTTCTGTGACTGGCTCAGTCACACAGTACGCCAAAATGCCTGGTGTAAAATGTTCTGAAAAAAAAAAAAATGAAAAACACTGTCTGACAGCCGTCACCTGGAAACCACCTCTTGACAACCATCGTCGGGCAACAACAACCAGACTATCCTTATATGAGATCCGCCGTCTTACATAAACACTTTTTAAAACAATATTCTGGCCTGCTCGATCTCACAAAAATCATTTTACAAACACCCTGGCAACCACTCTCAGAAAACGACGATATGACAACCACAATATTGCAACCACAATCTGGCAACCACTCTCAGAAAACGTCGATATGACAACCACAATCTGACAACCACAATCTGGCCATCACAATCTGACAACTATAATCTTTCAACCACTCTCAAAAAACGACTATGTGACAACCATAACCAGACAGCCACAATCTGGCAACCACAATCTGACAACCACAATCTGGCAACCATAATCTGACAACCACAATCTGGCAACCATAATCTTACAACCAGCATCACACAATTAACATCTAAAAAAAAGAAAGATTCGGATGGCACCATTTACCAACCACCGATTGGGAACCATTACTTCACAAAAATGTCTTGACAACCATAATAAAACAACTAAAACTGGACAACCATAACTTGACAACCATAACTTGGCAACCAATACTAGACAACCAATACTTGACAACCTTATCTTGACAATCATAACTAGACAACCATAACTAAACAACCAATACTTGACAACCATAACTTGACAACCATAACTNAACAACCAAAACTAAACAACCAAAACTTGACAACCATTACTTGACAACCAAAACTAGACAATCACTAGTCGATACAGTCTGATCGTCACATGGTATTAGCACATGCTATCACTGTCTCAGTATCTCTGTCCCTCTCTTTCTCTCATTCTCTCTCTCTCTCTCTCTCTCTCTCTCTCTCTCTTATCTTTTGAATTTCTTTCTTTCTCTCTCTCTCTCTCTCTCTCTCTCTCTCTCTCTCTCTCTCTCTTCTCTCTCTCTCTCTCTCTTTCTCTCTCTCTCTCTTCCTTTTATAACTTCAAATATATCTGCTTCTCTCATTTACTTTTGTGTCTCTTTTCTCTTTATCTCCCCCCCCCTCTCTCTCTCTCTCTCTCTCTCTCTCTCTCTCTCTTATCTTTTGACATTTACATTTCTTTCTATCTAGGTATCAGACAGCTACTTTAACATTTCTGTTTGTTTTATCATTTTTTTTTGCTATTCTCTTAAGTAGGATTGTCTATCTGTCTTTGTGTGTGTCTCTCTCTCTCTCTCTCTCTCTTTCTCCAACTCACTCTCATTTCTCTGGCGCACAATTATTCTAGAAATGGCGGCCGCCAATTTCCGTCAGAGTAAGTGATAGTTGGGTGAGAACTAGCGGCATCACACGGGAAGTGGATCTATAGACCTGGGCTTGACAAGTCTGAGTTGTCCGACAGGTGTGTGTATGTGGGGGGGGGGGGGGGCAACCATAATCTGACAACCACAATCTGACAAACACAATCTGACAACCATAATCTGACAACCATAATCTGACAACCACAATCTGACAACCACAATCTGGCAACCATAATCTGACAACCACAATCTGGCAACCATAATCTGACAACCACAATCTGACAACCACAATCTGACAACCATAATCTTACAACCAGCATCACACAATTACCATCTACGAAAAGAGACGGGTGGAATCATTCACCAACCACCGACTGACAACCATAACATCACACCCATAACTTGACAACCAGAACTTGACAACCATTACTTGACAATTATAACTAGATAACCATAACTAGACAACCATAACTAGACAACCATCACTTTACACCCAACACTTGACAACCAATACACAAGTTGGTACAGTCTGAGTGTCACATGATATTAGCACATGCTATCAGTGTCTCAGTATATCTCTCTATCTATGTCTGCCTGTCTCTCTATCTCTGTGTCTGTCGCTCTCTCTCTCTCTCTACCTCTCTCTCTTTCTCTCTCTCTCTCCCTCTCTCTGCCTCTCTTGCGCTCTTCCCTTTCCCCTTATTTTTTATGTTTTACCTTTCTTTCTAAGTATTAGCACTAGCTAACTTTAACATTTCTGATTGTTTCATCATTTTCTTTTGCTATTCTCTTAAGTATTATTTTCTATCTGTCTTTGTGTGTGTCTCTCTCTCTCTCTCTCTCTCTCTCTCTCTCTCTCTCTCTCTCTCTCTCTCTCCCTCCCTTTCTCTTTTTCTAACTCACTCTTATTTCTCTGGCGCACAATTATTCCAGAAATGGCGGCCGCCAATTTCCGTCAATGTAAGTGATAGTTGGGTGAGAACTGGCGGCATCACACGGGAAGTGGATCTATAGACCTGGGCTTGACAAGTCTGAGTTGTTCGACAGGTGTGTGTGGGTGTGTGTGT
>RQTK01001051.1:120019-129171 GCA_003991915.1 Elysia chlorotica | reverse complement strand
TGTCTGTCTGTCTGTCTGTCTGTCTGTATGTCTGTCTGTCTGTATCTTTGTCTGTCTGTCTGTCTATCTGTATGTCTATCTGTTTGTATCTCTGCCTGTCTGCATGCTGTCTGTTTGTCTATCTGTTTGACTGTCTGTCTGTCTATCTGTCTGACTGTCTGTCTGTCTCTCTATCTCTCTATCTCTCTATCTGTATGTCTGTCTGCCTGACTGTCTGTCTGTCTGTCTGTCTGTCTGTCTGTCTATCTCCGTGGATTCCCGTTCTGTTGTTGCCATGCCCCAGTTTGTTGCCTGGGTCCGCTTACCCCTGGTTAATCAACCCCCCCCTGGATAAGTTAATGTGCGAGGTGTCTCTTTACCCGGCCTCTCCATTTCCGCTTCGTATCTTCTTCACCTCGCAGTCTTTCCACATCCATTCAACCAGAATAGTTTTTTTTTTCCTACTTTCGATTTGCGCCTTCACACCCTCTGCCTCACGTACTTGCTTGTTGGGTGGTAGATGCTGAGTTACATACACTTAGTCTCAGATTGATTCTGTCGCTCAAAGTGAAACTTCAATATATTAAAAGGCCGTTTTGTGGATGGGTGCCAATACTAACGTCTGACAATAGTTTACGCGCTGCCACTTCGAGACATGTCTCCGCCGACAACGACCCAACTATTCGAGTATGAAATCGGATGAAGTATGTTTTGAGTGATCTTGGGTTTCGAACCAGGGACTTCTTCATTGGGAGTACCACGCTCTAACACTCATTGCAGAATGAGAACTCGTCAGCTTGTTCCAATGCGATGTGGTTAGAGATGAAATGTTGTTGGGCAAACAGTGGTTTGAGAATCTTACATCATGTAACACTTTTTCTACATGTAATGACATTTAAAAAAACAAACAAAAAAAACCCAACAACAAGTGTTGGGAGGCTTGAGAGATGTTCATAAAATTATCTTAATGTGGATCTAAAAAAAATACACTCTTTAATTATCATTTTCTAAAATACAATATACACCAGCATTTAGTATCACTCAGTCGATTTGCTCGGTGAGCTAAATTAAATCTAAAAGTGACTTTATTAGAGTTCACACCGGTCTCCTAACCAGGTTTTGTAAGGTGAAGTCGCACTTTCTAATTTAATGTCTGAGAGATTTTGCGAATGTTTGAGTAAGCTATTTAAACATAAAGCTCTGCTGCTTAAACATCGTGTGATCCTATCCCTTACCGTGGCAATAATTGAACATTTTTGTTTGTTTTTACTTATCTTTTAATGATCATACTGATGTCTCTTCTTGTGTTTATATCATCGATTATAAAATACAATGTCATCGAGTCTCTATTTCTTTACTTAAATCTATGTTTTTGTTCATTAGATATGATTGCTTAAGTAAAGACTGCTCTATATCATACACAATTTTCTTTTAGGGATAATTATTTCAGAAATGTTTTTTTTCTACCATAAGGTTCCAAAAAACATTTCCTTTCTTTTCTCTCTGTCTTTCTGCCTGTCTGTTTATTTGTCTAGCTGTATGCCTGTTTGTGTGTCTTCTATCTGTCTGTCTCTCCATCCGCTGTCTTTTTTAATATTTTCGCGTTACTTTATTTTTTGTTTGTTTCAAAAAATGCCACATAACCTACGTGGGTTTCATTCAAACAATTTAACTTACTTTTATCGATTTTTTCCTCCCGTGAAGATGCTCAACAAATGAGCCATTTACGAGTACACATGTAGGCGGAAATCTATAGAACATGCGTACAAATCAATCCGATTTATTCAAAAAGTTGGTAGCTTTACACTAGCTTTTGTCCACCAAGCTTTTACATACGCAGGTCTTTTTTCTATTTGTTTTCTTTGTTTTGTGTGTGTACTCCCTCCCCTGCATGTATGAAAGAAGACCAAAGGAGCAAGAAAAATGTCTTCATGGTGTGGTTGCGGGTGTCTATCCGTAGCAAAATTTCAGTTTCGTTTTAGGTTTCTCTTCTTTGAAACGGACACAAAAATTGCATGTTATAAAATTATGCATTTTTATTGCATAGGCCTATGTTGACTGTAGGTTGAAGGTATCGTAAAAAAATGTTGAGAGAATTTACATAGTCAAATATATAATATATGATTTTTTAAGACTACTTTGAACCTGTCGAAACCCAAATGGTTAGTGAGGCTATTTTTAAGTCAGGTCTTGTCTGTTTGTTTGTTCGTTGCTTACCGTGTAACTTTAGCACCATATAGTCTATAGTGTAGACGTGTCTTAAGTCTAATCTCTGACAAGTGTAGGTATAACACGATTCTTGTCTCAGCTGGTCACCTTATGCTGACACTGACCCAACCAGTAGGGGACGAAATTGGATATAAGCATTTATTTTTTACTGACTATGAGTTTCGATCTAGGGACCTCCCGATTAGAGAATAACCCTCTACCACTTGAGCCAATTACCCATCCTGATGTAAAGAATACTTTCAACATGAAGAGAACTTATAATTGCTGCATCTACGATGCTGATCGATAAACAATGTTAAGAAGCTTGAACTGAACTACACCTGCTCTTCACTTATCATTACGTTTGGTTGAGTCTCTCCAACTCTATCAATTTTTTTCCAGCGACAGAAATCAATAGACCATTACCTGTAGGGTCTTTCACTCCATCCCGCGATTCTATTGTTACTGTGTGGCGTGCCGTCTCGGCTTGTCCTGGTCTTTCACCTGGCCTTGGAGGCATGGGTCGCATCGGGAAAACCAGACTTAAGTTTGAAACTTTTCTTTTGTTTTGTTTTAGCCACCGAGTTTTTGTTAGCCAGGGCAGACATCTGGACCGATGTACATAAATCAGGAGATGTTACAGTTTCTGTGACTACTAAAGCTAAAAATGGTTTATGAACATTAAGAAACGGCTTACTCAACAAGAAAGGCAACAAATACGGTAATGGTAAGCAACGCATGTGTGTCATTTTTTTTTTTTATTTTCTGCAAGAAAATCCTACTTCTATATCACATTCTTTTAGCATGCACGATGGTCTCGCAATCGGTAGGTTCCAGGTTTAAAGCCAAGAACGATCTTAATGTATTTGCTGATTTCGTCTCCTCAAGGTTGGGCCTGTGTCTGTATACAATGACCAACTAATACCGGAGTAGCATCGAAAAACCGTAACTAGACGCTAGGTACCAAGATCGACACATACTTCCAATTATAGCCACAGCCTAAACTTACAAAGCCAGTAAGCAATTTAAAAAACACCATTATCTAAGGGCCGTCGTTATGTCATCCGTAAACATTGCGTGTATCAAAACTGCATTTGTTCTGTTTCCAGCCTAACATCCCAACTGGACGCTGATTAAGTGTGGTCAAGGGAAGGCGAAAGCGGACCCTAGGCACATAGTTAAACTATTAAACTATTAAAACTTCCATTGATTTTCTAGATTCACAACCCTTTAGATTTGTTTCGTTGAAGGCGAGCTATTGATGTACCGAGTTAAACGTTTATCGCGCTCCCAAGGATGTTTCTACGTGGAAAATGCTGTACAGACTTCTGTAAAGGGAGAGCTCACTCTCTACGTTGCCCCATCTCTCTCTCTCTATCAATCTCTCTCTCTCGACCTCCCTCTCTCCCTCTGACTATACTGTCTGTGTTTTTGTCTGGTTTTCTATCTCTCTGCCTCTCTCTCTCTGTCTCTCTTTCTCTCTCTGTCTCTATCTATATATCTTATCTCTCTCTCAAGGGCTGCATCTTGTGTGGCAGCACAAAAAACTTTCAGACGGCAGTCTTGGGGCCCGTAGACAATATAGCCTATATAATGCTGATGTTGGACGTTAAACCAACTCAACAACAACTCTCTCAAGGTTATACATCTCCTATAATTATAAGGTTTAAGGAAGTTCTCACACGGAAATGCTGTACAGACTATTATCGATGTTAGTAGAACTTTACAAAAAAAAAGAAACATTTTAGAAAATATACAAGCTGGGGTACCTGTTCATACGAACAGGTTGAATACAGTGTAATGTCATTATTACTTTTTTTTTCTTTCTTTCTTTCTTTTTTTTATTCTCTCTCTCTATCTTTTTAAGCCTAGATTGCAGATCTAGAAAGATTTCTCAAGTAAGCCAAGATTTTAGATTTAGATAGACTGCTCAAGTAAGCCAAGATTCTAGATCTAGATAGATTGCTGAAGTCGAGCGGTAGAGGCAGCAATGCCAATAGAATATATTTGGTAGTCAATGACGCTTTGACTAACCAAGCCTAGATCTAGTTATTCTAAAAGACGATCCGGAAATCTAAAGGCGAACAATTTTTAATTTTAATTATAATAAATTTATGAAAAAAAATCAATAATAAAGGACCAGGTAAACAAAGTATTTATTAAGATGTAGCTTCTGTGAAAATTTCATAATTATAGGTTGAGCCATCTTTGAACCTTTTGAGAAGATCCCCTCGCTCGTCTCATTGTTACTATTTTAGGTTTGTTAAAATATTGATCATTATAATTATTTTCAACCACAATCTTCTTTTGCCCTACCTTTTTTCTAGTCTATATTAAAATTCTGACCGTCCATAAATCCTTGATCATTTCCTCTTTCCATTTTCTTTTACGACCTCACGTATTTTGTCTTGTACTTTGCTTCCAGTTCAAACTCCCTTTAATCTCTTTCCTCCATGCTCTGCCTCTGAATGACTGCCTGATTTGACTTTTTTCTGCCCTTTATATCTCTCTGTCTCTGTCTCTCTCTCTGTCTCTCTCTCTCTCTCTCTCTCTCTCTCTCTCTCTCTCTCTCTCTTTTTCTCAGTCTTTTTCTCTTGTATGTGCAGTCAGGTTCTCTCTATCTCCACACCCCCTTTCCATTATCTGTATCTCTGAGATGCATGGGTACAAAGATACAACTGGGAAGTGAGATCGGTTTATTCTACAATCGCCTCTCTCTCTATCTATCTATCTATATAACTCTTCCTCTGATTCTCTATCTATCTATATATATAACTTTTCCTCTAATTCTCTATCTCTGTCTAACTGTCTCCGTGTCTCTGCCTCTGTGCCTTTGCCTATCTGTCTCTCTCTCTCTCTCTCTCTCTCTCTCTCTCTCTTTCTCTCTCTCTCCTCTGGTTTCGGTTTAATTGTATTACAGCCTTTCTCCGACCAATGGCCAGTCGATTAATTATTTCCCCTCGGGCTGAGAAGGGGGGACTACCTATTGCCTCACTGACCACTCACCCCTCAATCGCTTGGACATTCAGGAGCTCACAGCTAACTGGCGGCGTCCGCCTAATGGACTGTGATGGTCAAGCCTATTGTTCGGACATCCACTGTTTGTAAATCAAGTCAATCGCTAGTTGCGTCGTTCTAGATCTACACTCTAGACTTAGTATGAACAAAGACTAAGTAGGTTTAGGCCTTCGACTATGCATTATAGGTTTGGGCTTGTTATAAACGATTGTTGTTTTTAATCGATTTAAACAGTTGATATTATAGACCTAAATTCTCCTCGTTTTGAAACTAATCTTTATAGCAGGGTGGGAACTGACGCAGGTGGTAGAGCGTAGGTCTCCCAATCGGGAGATCCCTGGTTCGAAACTCACTTCCAGTCAAAAATATTATTCCTAACTAAATGGGCCGGCTTCTGTATATTGTGACCAGGTTGAGACAGGAGGCATGGTATCCCCGCACTGTTTCTGTGTCGCAGCAGGTCGACTGTCAGACTTTGGTCTAGGGGCTGTCCACAAACCAACTTTGTTAGAGCTGATGTTTTGGGCTTGGTAACAACTTGAACTCCTGTCAAACTTAACTTAATACGTTCATGTTAGTTAAGTCGGGTATCTAAGTTTACTTCGTCTTTATACTTACTGCCATAGACATAAATTTAGGTCGGTTCCACACAACAATATATCCCGTGGATATAAAGAAGGACAATTAACGCCATTAAATTCTTACCAAGTCTTTTGGGTTACATTCCGTGTGTGACTGGACATCCAGTTGACGGGAATTGTTTTCTGAAATTCTACCCCCCCCCCCCCCACACACACACACACACCTTTGTCTTATTGAGTTGTTTGAGAAATTAAATGACCTAACAGTATTCACTCATTCAACTCCACTGAACTCTAATCCGGTACTTAGGGTACAAAGTGTGCAAAAAAAAAAAAAGATTTGAACGTTTAAATGCGGCAGTTAAAAGCATTGCCACAAGGGATGTTCCTCCAATTTCGCATTTACTGCTTGGATTAATGTCAGTATAATGTATATGGCGGAAACAGGGTAACACCTCTTTCAATACTATTAATGTGTGGCAGCAAGTAAAATTTTCAAACGTTAGTTTTGGGGCCCATCTACATCTGCGTCTTTGTAGCCATGACGTTGGACGCAAAACGACAAACAAACAAACAAACCAGAGGGTACAGAGTTCCCTTAATTACAAATATCTTAGAGACAAAGGAAAACAAAAACAACGTAAGAAGTTGAGCCATACTCAACCAAGTCAAGACCATCGGCCTTGTGAGTGTTCATCCAAGACTCTACCGTGTAAGCACACCAATGTCCCTGTTTAGTTTGCTCCACTGAAACAACAAGCGTTACTCGTCACTAGAGGTTTGGCGATACCGTGGCCCATGGCCAAACGGAGACGATAAATAACGGATCTTTACCAGCGTCCAATCGGAGCTCTGGTCTAGAAGTACGAAGCCAATGAACGATCAGAAAACTCCGTACCTAAAGGGCGTGATTACGTCCTCCATAAATGCAGCGTAGTGCGCAGGGCATGCAATGACTGTGGGTTGCTACAGTCGGACTGTGGGTAATTTGGTTGGAATCTCGGCTCTAGGACGGTGAAGCTACTGAGATCTATGGCGACGGAGGATCAATACAATTCACACCGTACAAATCAATAGGTCTAATCGAACCTTCTCTCTCCCTACCCCGGCTTTCCTTCTCTTTCCTTTAAGTTGAGTAAAATTAGTGCTAAAATCTTACCACAGATTCAAGTGTGCTGTAGATTCTGTCTAAGTCGATATATTCCTAGTTCTGTCACCTTTTTTTTAAATCATGTGTTTCCGTTTTTTACATTTCCGTTACACTTTGTCTTTTTTATTCCTTGCTTTTGTATTTGTTTTCTATATTTAACAATAAAGTCCCAACTCTGCTGGCGGGTTTTTGTTGTTTTTATTTTTGGTGCTTTTTTATTTACTGTTTCGGATACATCGTTTTTCTTCCTAGTTTTTATAATTCCTTCTTGTAGTGTGCGGTCATTGCCAGGCATTGTTAGCGGCCCGAGGCTGGACATTCGATAGCCCTCCCCCCCCCCAATCTCCATCCCGTGAACGGCTGTTAAGTGGCATCAGTCTCGCGAGCTGGGAGATTGGCCCCTGTAGGAGCCACTGCGGAGCTGCTAAACTTACAGCAAAATACAGAATTTATACACATTTTGTTTACAGTTATTTGATTTAACGTTCATTTTATCTAAGGGTAATAAGGGTAGGGTTGGTGACAGGCCGGTGTATGTATGTGTGTGTGTGTGTGTCTTTCTCTTTCTTTTTCTCATTCCTCTTTCCATCCTTCTATCTTCATCTCTGTTTTTCTCTCTTTCCAGTCTTTTTACCTTCAACCTCCTTTCTCCCTTGTATATCTCTGTCTCTCTCTTTCCTTCTCTCTTCCTCATTCCGCCTGTCTTTTTTTTCCCTTACTCTTTATATATAATTTTTATGATTCTTTCTATCTATCTATCGCTCATTCTCCAGCCAGTATACACCAACAAAATTATACACACACACACACGCCTACTCAAGCATACTCACACAGAAACGTGTACATTCTTGAGAGGCTGTCGAAATTTATACTTTTAGTGAGTGTAATGTGATTGAGCTAGGCCTAGTGCGTGAGTCAAGTAAGAGGCTCTCTCTCTTTCTTCTCTCTCCCTCTCTGAGAGAGAGAGAGAGAGAGAGAGAGAGAGAGAGAAGAGATGAGATGTTGGAAGAGATGAGACGTTGGGAGAGAGGTGGGCATGGAGAAAACATGAGAATGATGGTAGTTAACAACAATAGAAAGGAAAAAAAAAACGAAGAATGGAAACAAGAAGGATAAAAGGTAATTCCACATTGACATTTTAAAAGATTGCCTCATTTTGTTTATAAAACTTTGTTTCACGCAGTCTCATACTAATTAATTTATTCCACACTAACGATGCTTTGGTTAGCTATTTTTTTGTGCCCTCTACCGCATTAATCTCTACATGTCCATATCTCCGGACACAAAAGACACAGCTCCCCTGCTCTACACTTGAAACAATGCCCGTGATATTGAAGTTTAGGGGTAGAAATACAAGTACAAATAGCAATGATATGTAAACCCCCGACTAAACCATTTAAACTCATAGTAACACGGCTGTCTAACTCTTCCCTCTCTTTGTACGTATTACTCTAAGTACAAAATCTCGGTAGCTTGTTTCAATTTTAGCCTTATTATTGGCATATTCCTACACAAAGTTTTACGTCTTCGTGACATTGTACTTACGGCGCTAAATCTAGTCTCCCTGTGGCCTTGTATGAAGCTAACACACCAGGCAGGGCTGCCACAGACTCGGACGATGATGGATGACGGCCCAAATGAAAAGTGACAGTCGGGATACCATGATCTGTAATCTTCGGAGAAATCCGCCAGTTTTACAACGTTAAGGTCACAAAATTTATGCTCCTGTGTGTGTCTCTCTAAACCTCTGTCCCGCACTCTCTGTCTTTCTTTCTCTGTCTGTCTCTCTATATGCTCTCCTTCTTTGTTTCTCTTTTGGTGTGTCTGTATGTTTATCTATATGTATGTATGTTTGTCTGTTTGTCCCTCTCTGACTCTCTGTCTCGACCACTGTGCGCCTGTCTCTCTATTTATTATGTCTCTGACCATATATCTGTATATTTTTCTGTAGTGTTCTGTCTCTGTCTGTCTCTTTGTCTATCTCTTTCTCTCTTTCACTCTCCTTACCCCCTTTTTCCGCCGTTAGTCATTAAAAAAAATATTTTTACTTTAATTGTTCTCTCTGCCCATTTTTTCTCATGTTTGTGTCCGTCTCTACTTTCATTCCATAAATTCCTATATATATAATCTTTTTTTTTTTGGTGTTTTCTCTTATTGTCCGAATTCACCTCATTGAGATCTAGATCTATATTTTGTGTGCTTTATCTGAATTGACA
>RQTK01001051.1:92519-117519 GCA_003991915.1 Elysia chlorotica | reverse complement strand
TTGCTTGGGACTGTTATTACCGAGTGCTATCATTAGTATCGAATAGGCGGTGTGGTCGATATGGAGGCATCGATTTCTGAGTTTTGTTATCGGAATCAACTTAAGCTCTTTCTCCTCTGTGATGCGGAAAATGTAGGCCATGTTTTGTTTCATTTGGTTTTATCTTTAACAGAACTATGTAAGTTATTGTTTTTTTTAATTACACTTAATAAAACAGAAAATAGTTATTTTAATAATACCCCCTCAATTACAGAAAAAGATGTTTTATTGTTTTTCTTTTCGTTTGTGGTCAGGTATATTATTAAAAAAATTGTAAAAAAAAAATTAGTTTCAACCCCATTATATTTATGGCTAATCCCTGATCTTTCTCCTTTTTTTATCTCCTCCTAATGTTTTTCATACTGAACTAAGCAATATTTAGAGGTTTTTTTTTCTTTTCCTAACGTTGCGGGCCAATCAATGTTATAGATTCCTGTAAATATCGAACGGCTGGAGTTTTTAGTGTGTGTTTGAGTAATTGTGGTTAAACAGTCCGCTCTCCGGGCAGAAGGGTCAGGTTCGGGTCCCTTTCTGACGTACCCATGCGTTGTTAAGTTCTGGCTGGTCATTGTAAGATTCACGATCCATGCGACAAAAACGTTGACACCAACATCAGTCATCTTAGCAGGGCAGAGACCATCATGGCCATTAAGTTTCTCAAGTCAGGACATGAACCAGGAATTCGATATAAAAATTACTATTTTTTGAGTTTGCTCCACAGTTCTTCATAAGCTGTTGAACTCTCGCGGTTTTACCTTATTCAGATCTCACGACATGAACGCTGGGGGAAGGAATGGTTGTCATCAAGTGAAGTTTCAATAAATGCTAACTTTGAAATGAAGTGCAAAGATTGTCCCTGCAAATACAATCATCTGAAGTGCGCTTTCTTTTCTTTTCCGTTAACTCTCTCTTTCTCTCTCTATCTCTCTCTCTCTCTCTCTTTCTCTACCCATGTCTCTCTATTTTCCTGTCTTGTTGTTTTACTTAATCTTTCTCTTTGTCTCGGCTCTCTAACTCTCAATCATATATGCTTGTCAAGCAAATAATATAGTGCTATAGAAGACTTAAATAGATTTTTTAAACCGCTCAGTGTAAAACAAAAAAATATTCCATTAACATTTGAATTTAAAGTACTTGATACACAAAATATTTCAGACTCTTGTTCAGCCTGTAATCGAAAAATATTACGTTGTACCAAACAGGCTCTTACACATAGTTGTTTTAATATAACCTTTTTGGTTTAATCAGGATTTTCTCAACGTGTATTATAAAATGCTCGCTGACTTAAAGTCGCATATGAAACTAAAACTAGTGTGTTTTTAATAATCATTAATAGAAGAACCCGGGACCTTTCAAGAGTCATTATAGAGCGGATGATTTTAACTTTGTGCTAACAGCATCTGTTTTATGACCTATTCTCTCACGTCACACTGAGAAATGTGAAAAGGAATTATCAAAGTTTATATTGGAACGCAGACACTATGGACTCCACAATGCAATGGAGAGACAACAAGAGGATGGTACCTAAAAGGAGAGAAAAAGAAAACTTGACTTGTGTGCTTAAATAGTAGTCATTTACAACTATACTATATATCCGCTTGAGACTTCAGACCGATTTATAGAAAAAAGATAAATTCAAAAAGTTTCGAAGGATTTTAACTTGGTTGTGTGATAAAGTGACGTCATAATATGGCAAGAGAGCGTCACCGCTCACGTCATCATCCGGGCGCAGGTGCGCATGCACACGGACATGCGCACGGACACGGCCACGGACACGGGCATGGCGGCCATTTTGGGAGTCTCTGGTAAGTAGAGTTAGCGAGTCCTGAGCTCGGTTTTATAATGTTCATAATCATTTTAAAATGCTCTAAGTCAGTAGTATGTTGAAAATGAGAGAGAATATTGTAAACGTGAGGTGGGAATTAATTGTTTTTCTTTAATACGGAAAAAAGATATGTCATTTATTTTATAAAAGTAACTGATAAAGCATTTAATTGTCTCGAATTTTTATCTAGTTCATTGATAGCGTACCTATTAATATATAATTTAAAAGGCAACGTTGATGTTCAGTTAGTTAAAGCAATATTTGTATATTATATAGTTTGTCTGTTAAAGTCCTGAATTGATTGATAAAATAAGGAAAATAAACAATAAAACTGTTTTTACTATTGTTTAGAATAGGACATTAAAATTAGCAAATTAGATAGGAACCAAAACAAAGAAACGTGGGTTAAACATTTTTTTTTCCTTCATCCTAAAATGTTATGAATTATACTCCTGCGTTCAACGTTTTCTTTTTTTACTATCAGTTCCTATTATTGATATACTTTTTTTTTCTTTTCAATTATTTATTTGTTGGCAAATGTCGGTTTATAGCCGGTTAGTATTATTTATACATTAAACGCTCTTTTGATAAAATCGCGCAAACTATAATGGACTGGTCACATTCCCTTTAATAGATCAATAATTTTTTTCAAATTAATAAAGATTGCATTGATTGAAATATTATAACATTTTTTTAAAGAAAACCCCATACATTGTTAGTGTTTAAATGCACACGAATATAATTATTCTGAAAGTATACGCAAAGTGGCCGCAATATGTACATAAGCGAAATAATAGTGTAGTAAAATACATCTAAAAATACATTCGGACAAGGGTGTAGATATAGAAAATACATTCTCTCAACCACTACACTTAACAATTAAAATGTTCTATAAAACAAAAGCACCCCACTAAGTGGCTTTTAAATGAATCTTCGTCATATTTTTAAATCCTGTACCTTTGTGTCTTATTTTTTTTATCTGTGAGATAATCGTTAGATTGCTTCATTTATTATTGACGATTAGCTATTTTCCTGCGTTTCTTTGTGTACAGAAGGAGAAAATGTGAAATAAACATAGATTTTTACATCTCAATAAATTTCAAAGGTCATTATCACCAACCTTGAAAAAATTAATACGTTAAAAGATCGATTGAAAAGAGATAGCTGATGATCAGTACAGATGTAGCGTAAGAGAAACATATGAACTTGATATAGCAAATGACTTGAAGCAAAAAAAGTGGTTATAACATAAAGCATAGCAGATGTCACTAATACAGAATTCACAACATAACGCAAAACATTTGATGATATAGTATGTGTTTAAATTGAATCACCCATAGCTCTATCTGTCTATCTCTTTGTGTATCTGTCTGTCTCTGCCTGTTGTTAGGCTGTTGATTTGTATGTCTATCCTTCTCTCTTTGTCTATATATCTCCATTTTTGACCCCCCCCCCCGCTCCTTTTCCACCGCCTTTTTTATTGTCTGCATTTTTGACATGACGTAAATTTACCAGGACGTTGTACTTACGGCTCAATCTCTCGAGCTTTCAACACGACAAGAAGTGAAAACTCCTGACACTGCCAAGAACACAATTACACTCTTTAAGTCTGGAGAGAGAGAGGGAGAGAGAGACAGACAGACAGAGACAGAGACAGAGAAAGTGAGAGAGAGAGAGAGAGAGAGAGAGACAGATAGAGAGAGACAGAGAGAGATAGAGATAGAGAGATAGAGAGAGAGAGACAGAGAGAGACAGAGAGAGACATATATATATATATAGAGAGAAACAGAGAGATACATAAAGAGAGACAGAGACACAGAGAGAGAAAGAGACAGAGAGAGAAAGAGACAGAGAGAGAGAGAGAGAGAGAGAGAGAGAGAGAGAGAGAGAGAGATTCACCACTGTTGACATACCACCGACAGCGTTACAATCAATACCCCGTCACGCGTAATAAAAATAACTCTTTTACTGCACGTTTCTCAAAACAAAAACAAAAACAAAAACGACAAAGGCGATTAGTTCGATTTACAGACACTTCTTTGCTTTTTGTGTTTATGCTGTTTTTTCTTGGTTTTTGTTTCTTTTTGTAGCTTAGTGTGCAGCATCACCACCTTACAGACTATTATTGTGGACCGACCTTAGGAATCTGTGACGTTTGTACGTGTTGCCACACACGAGACAGTGCGGAGAAATCTCGACTCATGTCTTAGTCGCCCACATTTTAATGATTATGATACAATAGGCAGCGTAAATGGACACATGTTTTTGATCGATCGTGGATTCAAATTGTAGACCTTCCCATTTGGAGACCAACGCTCTACTACTGAGCCATCCGCCCCTCTGATCTACCGATACTCCGAATTTTCTATCACTATTTCCACAACTAAAAAAGTCAATAACGATTCAAGTGACACTACTCATTGCCCATACTTTTTATTCCCATGGTAGTTTATGTTGACAAAACAACATTAGTTCTCCAATCATAATCCACTACAGTTCTCCCTCTGTTTGAAGGAAATCCCTCACACAGAGTGGGCAGTTACGGTTCTTGAGCAACTCTTCAACGTAAAGTGCAGCGATGAAAGGAAAGACAACCTACTTAACTATTGAAGTTTGCCTGGCACAATTTTGAACCACCCTATCTTCGATTTTGATCCTAATGTCTCTTATTTTGTCCACTAAGCATTTTTGAAATATTATTAAATAATTATTAAAAAATATTGCTGATATAAAATCCGCCCCATGTTATAAATAATACCGATAACGTAATATAGGGTAAGCGTTGTTTATCTTTGTCTTTGTTTGAACAAAAAATTACTGACTCTTAAGTCATTTTAATAGTAAAGACGAATTGATGACTCTCAAGCCATTATAAGCTAGGAAGCTGCGCATGTAAATCCGTACTTATTTATGTTTAGTAGACAGAACGCTTCATGTTTATAAAAAAATGACCACTTGATAGTACCAAGTTAGCTTTTATGAACCCTATTCACTTGGGAATAAAATTGAATTACATTTTGATTAGGTTACATGTAGAATGGTGCCGTTGGTGCGATGTATTGGGTGTTGGGCCACCTTTGAGAAGAAAATAGCAGATGAGATATATTTTAAATGTCAATTGTAGGAAAGTTGTCGTCGGGGTTACATGCGCTACAAGAAGGTCGACACGCAGGTTCGATTGCCGGCTGGGACAAGTTTTTTTTCCTACAGTCCCTGTGTCACCCATCACGGAATGGGTTAACTGAAGCTTTTGGGTCACGGCGAAAGTAAAGTTCGTCGACGAAAGTAGTTGCAATTTCCTCACAAACTCTGCATGCTAAGTACAACCAGCACTCTAACGGTTACCGAACGCTCTACCAGACGCATGGCACCAACTTTACTCTTTTTTTTTTTTTAGAATACTGCATTTTTAAACATTACCCGCCGCCGTAGACAAAACACAAACTGAAATGGATTTAAATTAAATAGACGCGAGTAGCCGTATTGGCTGGCTCTTCATTTCCGTTTTCGAGCGACGTGAGATGAGGGTCCATTCAAACTGCAAGAACTGTCCATCACCTCCGTCCTTCCCATGATGCCCCAGCAGTGAATGGAAGTCCCAGACAGGCCAGGCGATCCAGGCATGCCCAGTCCCAGCTTTAAGCATCGGATCGCGAGCTCTGGACTCTGGACTCTGGGTTTCCCCGCCCTGCACGCTTATTGATTTCAAATCTCAGCGCGCTCAGAGCGGCACAAAAATTATAGTCACCTAAAAAATCAATGGGCTTAGTGACTTGGGTTGACGGTCCTGGTTGACAGAACATTGGTGTTGGGTTGTTGTTGTTGTTGTTGTTGTTCTTCTTCTTCTTCTTCTTCTTCTTCTTCTTCTTCTTCTTCTTCTTCTTCTTCTGCTTGTTGTTGTTGTTGTTGTTATTGTTGTTGTTGTTGTTGTTGTTGTTATTCCACATTTACTAGCACCGACCTGACCAATGGGGAGAAAAACCGAACATATGCATTAGCCCAATATCGGGCTTCGAACCGACACCAACCGATTGGGAGATGGGTTAAGGGTTTTAACCGACACCAACCGATTGGGAGATGGGTTACGGGTTTTAACCGACACCAACCGATTGAGAGATGGGTTAAGGATTTTAACCGACACCAACCGATTGGGAAATGGATTTGGAACCGTCACCAACCTAGTGGGAGATGGGTTTGGAACCGGGACCAACCGATTGAGATGTGGGTTTGGAACCATGACCAACCGGTTTTGAGATCAGCGTACTACTGCTTGCACCAGACCTTTACTCACGTAAAAGAAAAAAAAGTCTAGTTTCAGGCTGTAGGCATGTTGTCAGCTCTGAAATGTTATGTTCTAACTCCACCTATAATAACACGGAGATAGGACAGAACAACTCTGCAGCGATGATGTGACGTATTAGTAAAGAGAGATCAAATTTCCCAAAATAAATGTATAGATTGAACATGGTATTAATTTGACAACGCAAAAAAAATAACGCTTCAAAACAGAGAAATTTAATGGCTCAAATGTTCTTTTTTATTTAATCATCAAATTGTCATTGCTGCAATATGTCACTTTTGATAGGTAGATAGATAGCTAAAGAAAGATAGATAGATAGATAGATAGATAGATAGATAGATAGATAGATAGATAGATAGATAGATAGATAGATAGATAGATATTTGACAAAACAACATTAGTTCTCCAATCATAATCCACTACAGTTCTCCCTCTGTTTGAAGGAAATCCCTCACACAGAGTGGGCAGTTACGGTTCTTGAGCAACTCTTCAACGTAAAGTGCAGCGATGAAAGGAAAGACAACCTACTTAACTATTGAAGTTTGCCTGGCACAATTTTGAACCACCCTATCTTCGATTTTGATCCTAATGTCTCTTATTTTGTCCACTAAGCATTTTTGAAATATTATTAAATAATTATTAAAAAATATTGCTGATATAAAATCCGCCCCATGTTATAAATAATACCGATAACGTAATATAGGGTAAGCGTTGTTTATCTTTGTCTTTGTTTGAACAAAAAATTACTGACTCTTAAGTCATTTTAATAGTAAAGACGAATTGATGACTCTCAAGCCATTATAAGCTAGGAAGCTGCGCATGTAAATCCGTACTTATTTATGTTTAGTAGACAGAACGCTTCATGTTTATAAAAAAATGACCACTTGATAGTACCAAGTTAGCTTTTATGAACCCTATTCACTTGGGAATAAAATTGAATTACATTTTGATTAGGTTACATGTAGAATGGTGCCGTTGGTGCGATGTATTGGGTGTTGGGCCACCTTTGAGAAGAAAATAGCAGATGAGATATATTTTAAATGTCAATTGTAGGAAAGTTGTCGTCGGGGTTACATGCGCTACAAGAAGGTCGACACGCAGGTTCGATTGCCGGCTGGGACAAGTTTTTTTTCCTACAGTCCCTGTGTCACCCATCACGGAATGGGTTAACTGAAGCTTTTGGGTCACGGCGAAAGTAAAGTTCGTCGACGAAAGTAGTTGCAATTTCCTCACAAACTCTGCATGCTAAGTACAACCAGCACTCTAACGGTTACCGAACGCTCTACCAGACGCATGGCACCAACTTTACTCTTTTTTTTTTTTTAGAATACTGCATTTTTAAACATTACCCGCCGCCGTAGACAAAACACAAACTGAAATGGATTTAAATTAAATAGACGCGAGTAGCCGTATTGGCTGGCTCTTCATTTCCGTTTTCGAGCGACGTGAGATGAGGGTCCATTCAAACTGCAAGAACTGTCCATCACCTCCGTCCTTCCCATGATGCCCCAGCAGTGAATGGAAGTCCCAGACAGGCCAGGCGATCCAGGCATGCCCAGTCCCAGCTTTAAGCATCGGATCGCGAGCTCTGGACTCTGGACTCTGGGTTTCCCCGCCCTGCACGCTTATTGATTTCAAATCTCAGCGCGCTCAGAGCGGCACAAAAATTATAGTCACCTAAAAAATCAATGGGCTTAGTGACTTGGGTTGACGGTCCTGGTTGACAGAACATTGGCGTTGGGTCGTGTTGTTGTTGTTGTTGTTGTTGTTGTTGTTGTTGTTGTTGTTGTTGTTGTTGTTGTTGTTGTTGTTGTTTCAATCCGGGTGATAGACATGGCACATAAAGTATCATTTTTTATTCTAAAAATGGATTGCTTGAGTGTTAGTTGGTTTGTTAGCATTAACGTCTAGAAGCAAGGCTATATCATAGACAAGTTATTGGAATAATGTCTGACAATTGTACGTGGTGTCACACAAAGACAGTGCGGGAAGGACTGGACTCTATTTTCTGCCGCCCATATTATAACAGCACCGACCTGACTAGTAGGGGGAAAAACCGGACACTTGCATTTCTTCTGTCGAGTGAAATTTGTTCAAGAATAGCGCTTCAAAATAAAGAAATATATTGGCCCGAATAATTCTTTTTCATTTTATCATCAAATTTGTATTGCTGCAATATGTCACATTTGATAGGTAGATAGACAGCTAAAAAATAGACACATAGATAGATAGATACACAGACAGATAGATAGATAGATAGATAGATAGATAGATAGATAGATAGATAGATAGATAGATAGATAGATAGATAGATAGATAGATAGATAGATAGATAGATAGATAGATAGATAGATAGATAGATAGATAGATAGATAGATAGATAGATTGATAGATAGATAGTTTGATAGATAAAAAGACAGCCTACATGCGTTATTTAACTTTATACAGAAATAGATCAACGATCCATGAAAAAGATTTAAAAACTAAACCTGAACAAGAAAAAACAGAAATTATGGTTTAATGGCTCAACAGGTACAAAAATCAATATGGCGGCGGTGGGCACCGATCCATCTGTCTTTGCGGCGCGTGGACTTTCTTTTTTAACGGTCCCTGTACAAACAACGGGCGACAGGCCATATGGCTCTCTGTCTAGTCGGCTATGACTGGTATAATCACCGGAAGATAGATGATCGGTTTATTTTCATTACTTGTCTCAGCTTCTGGGCCGACAGTTGAGCGACCTGAGTGGGTTTTAACGCGTTTGTGGCTGGTTAACTTCCAGTTTACAACAAAGATAATTATAGTAAAACAATCTCAACTCGACAGGTAATCATAAACTTTGAGTTATACATTTGCGGGGTAAAGCGTTTTTTTTTAAAGTCGTGCCATATTTTACTAGCTTATGTCATTTGTTAAAATAAGAGAAAAAGAAAGAAAAGCATAGAAATTAGGGTTTGGTGCTCGTCTATGATAAAGACAAAATTAATGTTTAAGTGAAAATGGTCCAACTAGTTATTTTAAACTTCGCGTGGTCGACTAAATGTGTCGGTACCGAGAGGGAATCATAGTCCTAAGTCAAGTCCATAGTTATGAGCCTTACAAAACGATCTTGAAGCAGTTTCTAGCTATCACAGCGCTAACTCCCATTTTGAAAGAACGCGTTAATTTTACATGTATTGCAGTTTGTAACGGTTTTTATAAAACAAGATAAAAAGAAAGCAATTTTCGACACAAAATAATATATTTGTTTAACTTCATTTTGCAAAACGTTATGATTCAGATAAAGAATACAAAAAGTCAAAAAGATAACAACCTTAAGGTGCAGTGAATATTGTTTTCGTTCGACTAAAATACTACGTACGTGTTAAAGTTTAAAACATTAACAAACGTACACAATATTTAAATATATATATATGGTTAGGGTTATATATATATAATTAAAGATACCCCAACTCTGTAGCTTTATACTCTCTTTGAAAAAACAAGATCTGGTTATGAATGTTCACTACTTCTTATTGTCTACTGGAAAAAAAATTAAGCGCACTAAAAAAATATATAAACGCTGATGTCCTCGCATTTATTCTTCTGTCAACTCGTTAAAAATATTCAGTAATTGTCTGAAAATTTGATCAATACCACAATGAGCGTGGAATTATAAAACTTCATGCGTTCCCGACGCTTAAAACAAGAAGAACCCGTCATATCAATCTTCGTTACACGTTTAAAAACATGAAACTCAATAAAAACCTCAAGCACTCGATTGTGAAGAGAGAAAAAAAAATCGATTATTGTGCTGAGTTGTAGAAGCGAGCAATTAATTCTAGAGATAAAATTGTTTTTGCGAGTATACTAAGCTAGTGCAAATTGATTTTCACCTACGTAGACATACAATAGCAGTGCTGGTTAAAAAAATCACGTCTTTTTATGACTTTGATTTAGTCATAGAGTGAAGATACAGACATACTGTTTGATGCTTCAATCTAAACAACTATTGTATTCATCAGTCATTTGGCATGAGTGTGTTCAAAATAATAGTAAGTTAAAGATGATGTACAAAAGAAGAAGGGGAAAATGGGAGGTAGGCGAATCATCAATGACACGTCATTTCTGTTCTCGCATTGTGTTAAATTATAGTAAGTTGTGTAATTTTGAAAAATTATGTCATTATTATTTTGTTCTCTTGAACGTTCACTTTTTATTTGATGCAATATTTTAGATTATTACTTAACCCAAGAAAATGACCATCCGAGATAGATAGAGAGAGAGAGAGAGAGAGAGAGAGGCCGAGAGAGAGAGAGTGTGTGTGTGTGTATGTTTGTGTGTGTGACTGGATGTGGAAGACTATTAGAGAATCCAGACAAGCCGCCATTATAAACTTGTAATAATTATTAAGGATCTGGTTAAACAATTTGATCCGACCGACAGGCAGGTGGTGATGTCTGTGTAAGTGCTGGTTATAAATAGATCAGGCTGTCAGGTATATTACATATTCAGACACGCAGACAGACAGAGAGACAGACAAAGAGACAAACGGATAGACAAACATAGACAGACAGACAGGCAGGCAGGCAGACAGACAGACATACAGACAGGTATGCAGAGAGACAGACAAACATATATACAGACAGATAGATAGACAGACAGGCAGACAGGCAAGCAAAGAGGCAGACAGATAGACAGACAAATAAGTAGAGAGACAGGCAGGTAGGCAGAAAAAAGATAGACATAAAAATTATGTAGGGAGATTGACAGCCAGATGGACAAACAGACAGGCAGACAGACAGGCAGACAACAACACAGTCAGGCAGACAAGCAGTCAAATAGTCAGGCAGGTAGACAGACTGACAAATAGGCAGGCAGACAGACAAGCAGACAGACAGGCAGACAAATAGGTGGGCAGGTAGAGCCACCGTGCTGGTGACACCATGTCTGCATCTTCACAGCCTGAATTTTCACAGCCTGAATTTTCACAGCCTGAATTTTCACAGCCTGAATCTTCACAGCCTTCTCATCAACGCGGAGAGCACTCGTTATCAAAATCAAACTTTCGACCTTTAGTGTTATGACTACTTTTAGTCTAGACTTTTCCCTCTTTTTGCGTGTAACTGAACTTTAGATTATTTAGTATGATATTATGTCAGTTAGGCAATGTGGACAATGACACAGATATTTATACAAATTAAGTTAACAAAGTCAATTTCAACAGAACATTGCCTCAGTATTTTCCCCTCGGTATTTTTCCAGAGTTGTAAACTGGTCCTTTTTGTTGTAGTTTTGTATGCACTTGTGTATTCAGGTCCTCGGCATGTAAAAATTATCCATCCATGTTGGCCAACCACAGATTGAATTTCTAAACTGGAAGACTACAGGTTAATAATTTACTTTACCTTACCTTACTTTTTTATTTTGTATTTTAAGAGCCTAAACTCCTTTTGTGTTTGTAGTAATTTAGCGTAGGATTCTAGCAGGGCTGCTTTTGTTTAGTGTAAAACAAGCCGAATAATACTGGGTGGTATAGTTTTCGCACTCATATTGAAAGGAAGCCTTCATCACCCCATACCTGATCTGTCCTTGATGGGCAGCACGTAGTAGGGGTCTTTCTGCTTGTTAATCCTGGAGACCTGACGGGGGCCCCCAGCGACAACAAAGATACACAGTAACAGACTCTGTACCGGCGTTCAACCATAGCTTTATGTACTCCAGACCTTCTCATTGACTAACTGATAACCAGCATGATGTGAGGCGTCAAGGCGATTGGGGACTCCCTAATCATTAGACGCCTTGAAGTAACGGAGCTCATAAAAGTAAAGACGGCAGTTACGGAATCTGTCCCGGCGTTCAACCATATCTACATCCTAGACTTGGGGAGACAATGAGCGATCATAAATCTCCAGTGCTCGGGGGGCGTCATTATGTCATTCATTTACGTCGTGGGCATCGTGAAGCCTGCACTGCTCGTATTTCTGTAGTTTATGGACTGATTTACTATGTCGGGAACTTGGTTGGAACAGCACTTGCTTTCAATGTCTTGATATTTGTTCTTTCTACATAAACAACAGTTTTGCGATATAATGACCCACAGCGGAGACTAAAACGGTTGGCTATGAAGTATACTTATACCGGCGTGCAATGTATAGCTATCTCTATCTTACGTTTCCAGAGCCAATGACAGATCAGGAAATCACATTTGCAAGGAACGTGATTATCGCATGCGTTGTGGTCATGCTGTTTGCAAAGCCTACATTGTCAGTGCAATGATCCTCGTATTACAATGCGTTGCTGTTGGATTTGGTCGTCATTGGGTCATTTTGGTCTAGTCTAGCTCTTAAGCCTCTAAGGATCAAGACGTGGAAAACTAGGACATTTTGAAAGCAGACATTTTGTGCGATATACTTTATGTTGATTAGATGTATAAACCGTCAATGTCCTTCCTCTCTCTCTGTGTTCCACGTCAAGCGTGGCGATATCAAACACTACAGGCTTTACGATCCAACAGACGATCAATGATGGCTTAATGACGCCTGTAAGACACGGAATTCTCTGATCGCTCATTGGCTGCGTGAGTCAAGGCTAGAGCTATGATTGGTTGCCTCTGTAGATTCACTAACGTTTCGCTATGAGTTTGGTCATCGCAAGGTCTACACCAGTTAGAGCGATGAACGAGTTCTTATCTACTTAGCTTGTCTCAGACTGGCGTGAATAAAACCAGAGACAATAACGTTGTGATCTCCCCCCCCCCCTACTCCCTTCTTTTCCTAAAGTAGGTCTGTTACGACAATGATTTTATCAATCACGCTTTCTAAGTAAAAAATCAGTTCTCCGCTTCCAATCTGTGTCCCTATGTGCCCCTATTACCCAGTCCCCCGTCCATGAATATTTTCTTATTGTTGAACTTTTCGAGTGATTTCCTGGATCGGCCCCTCAGCACCAGGCTCAATAATGTATGTAGATGGGCCAAATAGGCCGCACAGTTCTGGCCCTTTAAGCTATGGGGAGGAGAGGTATAGAGAGTTAGAGAGAGAGGGAGAAAGAGAGGGAGGGAGAGAGAGAGAGGGAGAGAGATAGAAAGATATTCAGTGGAATACAGGGATAAAGTGATAAATATCTGTATAGATTGCTAGAGAGAGAGGGGTAAAGAGCTATCGCCGTATAGGATCCTACAGGGGAACCTAGGTACCTTTAAACCCGGAGAAAAGGAGAGAATTCTCTCCTGCTCTCTATAGGTAACCAAGGGTAAAGAGATAGAGAAAGATAGTGATAGAGGGATAGAGAGAGAGTGGTAAAATAATAAAGAATGTGTGTGGATAGATAGAAAGATTGCTGGAGGGATTGAGACAGAGGGATAGAGATATAGAAAAGTGCACTAGGTCGATATAATATATATATAGAGAGAGAGAGAGCGAGCATGAGAGAGTAAAAGAACGAAGAAATGGATTGAGAGGTTATGATCAAATAATAATGGACAGAGAGATTAAAATTAAAGACATCGATAAAGAAAAAAAAAGGACAGATAAAGTCATATACAAAGAGTGACAAGTATAGAGACAGAAAAAAATTGTCAGCGAGAGAAATAAAAAGACCGACATACAGACAGGAATGAAGATAGACAGGTGAAAAAAACACCACATAGACTGAGAGAGATAGACAGACAGCGAGATAGAGAATCGATACATGTTTTGACATTGTTTAGTCTGGTGTTTCAAGCCGCCGTTTCGTACTTTTATTTTAGCCCGCACTCTTTCGCCTCACACGAATAGATATAGTAAGTAATGCGAGGAGTTCATTCACAACTATTCGTGAACACAAATCAAGTTTTCTCAAAACTAAAAATACTTTGAGCTCACCATTTGGGATAGTGACCTCCTGTCAAATAATGATAATAATAATTATAGTCACTGTAGTAAGCAGTTAATTTGTGCCATAGTTTTTCAGAGTTTAATCAACAGGAAATCTATGACGTATTTATGTAAAGATCATAATTCATAGGTTACGAGCACTTATTTTTTTAATGTAAGGAGCAAACTGGCATGTTGATTTTCTAATCTGAAGGTCAGAGGGTTTGGAACCTCCGATTGGATAATATCAATAAATCTAAAATTAATAATGTAAAGTGATTGTATAAGACAGGGGTCCTGGTATAACCGCAACGTCTCTTTACGACAGCACGTAAAGCTGTCAGACGCCAGTCTTGGGACCTTTCCACAAAATTAGAATTACCGCTGACGTTAGACGTTAGGAAATCAACTCAATTCAGCTCAGCTCAGCACTTTTAATATTCCAGGTTTTATTATGAATGCAAGTAGAGAACCACTGTGACCCAGACTTAAAGTTGTGAGAAAAATCCAGCACAGCTATCAAACAGGACTATCTTTCATTCTTCTGATTTCCGAAATAGAAAAAGAGAATTAATTCAAATTGGAAGTTATGTTGAATTTCAAAGACTATGACGGATTGAAAAACCAAAATAATGTTAATCATTTTTCATGTAGTTAAGTTTTGTGTGTGGGAGTTTATAAATATACCTAGGATTTATCGACCTGCCCTAATATTACTCCTTTAAGCAAGAATTAGTATACTCAATGTTCTCCTTTTGAAATTGTAGGTTTCACAATCTGCTTATTACAAAAGATTTTTTCATGCGAGCTTTTCATTTGATCACTAATATCACAATAATTATCTTCCTTTTATGGGATTTAGTATAATTTTTTTACAGACATTTTTGTTTTAATCACAAAAGATATTTATTCAATATGGTATTTGTTCCCTTTTTGTCGATGGCTTGCAGATAATAAGAGATGGATAAAAGAGAAAGGGAGGGGGAGAAGAGAGAGGAGAGAGAGAGTGAGAGATATAGAACGATAGAGTGTGAAAAAAGCTAGATGTGTTTAATAGATGTACAAGGAGCCAAATCTACACAGATAGAGAGAGAGAGATTGAGAAAGTGGATAGAGAGAAAGAGAGAGATGGAAAGAGAGAGAAAGAGAGAGAGATAGAGAGAGAGAGATCGGAAGAAATGAATAGGATGAGGTATATTCGATGGCCTATAGGAAGAGAGACAAATAAACAGAAGACGTCGAATATACAAGCTTCCAATCAATGATAAGGAAATCTATAGAATATCGAAAATAACGAAGCCTTTCAGTTTTTGTTGCATGTTACAGCGTCGATCCCGCACCACTATTGTTTTCTAATGCAGTATGAACAATAAGCCGTTATTGGTTTTAAACTGGCATATATCTCTGAGATCCAGGCTGAACCATTGTTTGAAAATAAGATCAATAGTGCACGCCCATCCCACAGGAGCGGAATTATTTTTAGTTTTGGGTTTGTTTTTTACTTGTCGTTTAGCCTCCAACGTGAGCACATAATTGGCTTATATTGTGGATGAAACACAAAACTAACGTCTGGTAATTTTACGTGCTGCAACGCAGAGACAGTACTATGACTCCTTTCTCAGCCTCTCATTTCATAATTACATCGACCCAACTCGTATGAGACAAAATCGGAGTAATATTTAGAACGATCGTCGGTTTTGAACCAGAAAATCAAACTTAAACATAACTACTCGCGCCACTGCACCCAGCTTCCCACACGAGATGTTCAAAGGGTTGGGTCTCTATGATCACGAGTTCTGAGACGCGGATTGGTAGGAGTTGAACACGGTAAATAAACGTTATGCAGAAAATTGTGTACTTCTTGCTTCAAGACACACACAAAATTAAGTTTCCAGCAGAAATGAAAGAAAATTCCGTAATCGGTTCCAAAACATTGCTTATACAAAACTTAAAAGCCACCATGTTGAAGAGAGATTATTGCAAAGTTTCCCCGCGTAATAAATTATGTTTCGCTTTTACCAAAAATTCGGTTTTTGTAGTATGATCGAATTGAAATTGCTTTATTTTAGTGGGATTAAAAGTTCAATCATGGAAGCCTTGCTATTAATAATTATGGAAAACCCAAGAACAGGGTTTGTGTCTAAATCCCCCATTACGATCAAAGGACTCGAAGGCGAATACTAGAATGTCAGGGCGATTTAAAACCAATCAACCAGAGGCATTACAATAAACCTTATAGCTGGGAGAAAATGTAGTGTTGGGTATAGAAAATCGTTATGAGCAGAGAATGAATGGAATGTCAAAGTAAAAACACTTAAGAAAAAAAATAAGGAGGCCCAGAATAACTTAGGTTAAAATTTGAGAAAACTCTTTCTAATAAATGTGCAGAGAGAAGGATGGTGATAATGCTATTGTTGATGAGAGATGGTGATGATCATGCAGATAATGATGGTTATGATGATTATAACAATGTTGAATAATGATGTAATGCTTGTAATGAAAATGAGAAGGGTGAGGAGGAAGAGGAGGTGAAGCAAGATTATGATGAGAATAAAAAAAATTAAGAGCACGATGGGATGGTGTGGGTGATAATAAAAATGTATTTACATGTATTTAGCTTTATGTCTATAAAACTTCAGAAAAACTCATATGGGGTCATGAACATATGACGCTGAGATTCGAACGTTTAAACCTTCACTAAAATAAATAATATAAAAACACTATCCATTGAGTCATTTGACAGCCCAACAATAAAAGTAAGATAACGACATAATATTGAATAAGTTTATGCTGAAAATCGTGATTTTTCCGAATGATATTCGCCCCACACAAACGTTATTTTTCCCACCATGTATGCTTGTGGCTTTTTCGGTCGATCAATTTAACTACGCAGGAAAGTCGGCAGTGGAACTAGCGCTGAAGGTCTTCTGTTTAGAGGTTATGAACAAAACAATGCAAAGCAATGAGGCTGACCCAGGTAAAAAAAACAAACGATTATTAATTGTTTTTTCTTTTTTTTTTTTTTAAAGAGGCATAAAATGCACTTGAAGGTAACATTTTATAGAATAACGGATTTTTTTCGTTGGAAGAAAGGAAAGTGAGCAATTATATAGATATTTTTTTTTGGTTGACTAGAAGGCTTTAGTTGACAACTTAACTTAGCGATTGGGCGTGAAACACTTCACAAAGTAACAAAACAAAAAGCGAAGGTAGTGACAGACAGGAATCGTTGACCCACTCAGTGTGTGTTCTTTTCTTATTCTTATATTTAATGAATAATTTTTAAACGATAAATTAAAAATGGCATCGTTAAAAAAATGAACAAAAATGAAAACTAAAAAATCTAAAGTGTTTTCTACTTCTTTCTGCTCATAGAACGTGATAAAAAAATAAATTATATCTCGTTTTAAACCTATTTTCCATTTAATCTCCCTAAATTCATAACCAAAAATAAATGAGAACAAAAAACAACAAAAGTGTCCTAAATTTTTTCCCACTAATATAATTATTTTGCCTCACGGGTCGCCAAGAAAGTATTACATTTCCGAGTTTATTGCTGTTTTTTTTCTTCCGTGACATCACACTTAATGGGACCGGCAATTTAAAAAAAACGTAGCTAAAGGGCACACTCCCTGAGCCTTGAAGCTATTATTTCTTTGACATTTTAGCAAAAAACCGTTAATTTTTTTCCCTAAACAGAATGATATGTAGTAAATCTTTTTTTAATAGCGATTTCATTGTCCTCAATTATTATCATTACTATTACTATTATCATCATTGTTATTATTGTTGCTGTTATGAGTATTGATATTTGTAATTACTTATGTTATAACTGTCTATACGGTTTTGTTTTGCTGCACAAGTAGAAGCTGTTTTGCTTTTTTTTTTTCATACTGACGTTCATCAACAACATTTAGACTAAGTAGAATCAACATAAAAAAGTCGAAAACTGAAATGAGTTCGTTGTAATACCAATTGTGGGTTCTTTTTCTGTGGATTTTTCATTAAACAAGGTTTTTAGAAGACTTTTGGTATGTCATTGAATTGTCTTGACATTTGCGTGATGTCGGTCGATGTCTTTTACACACAAAAGGAATTAATACTTTTAAAAACCTTTCCCTTCTCTTAATACTCTTCGATTTTGTCATTAACTTAATTATTGTAAAATCCATGTCTGATAATCATTTATAGATTTGCTGGAATTTTTTGTGTGCCTCTATTTTGAAGTATGAAAAAAAAAAGAAAAAAGTACAATCAAAGTTTCAATTTCATGGTATTGCCGGACTTATTTCAATGGAATTCACTTATAGACATTCAGTTCTCATGGTTTCTGGGGTGTTTTGTGTCTATGTTTCATGCAATTATGTTCTCATAATTACGTGCTGGTAAAAATCATTGAGTCAAATTCAAGCGCGATATTCCGTAAACAGTTATAGTTTTTGCAGGCATTCAAAAAGACAGCGTGTTCTTAAAAAAAAATAAATCTAGAACATAACGCGTATTTTAGCGTCACCCAATTCTCTCGCATCATAAGTTAAGTTGAAACTTACTTAGGGCCGTAGGTTCAATGTGGCGGTAGAAAAAAATAAAAAAAGAAAACATTGGTCAATGTATTTAAAAAAAACATGTAGCCTTTATATCTCTTTGTTTACAACGGTTTGACATGAAAAGCACACCCCTGACGTGCACTGGTCCACACATTCATTGAAAAATTGTTTTAAAAAATACTGTCTGTAAGACATTATTGTTTATGTCTCATTTAGTTAATTGGCAAGATTTTTTAGATTGAATGATATAGATATTTTATTATTTTATTTTATAGTCAGGCAAAGAAATTTTAGTTACCATTGCAAGAAAACATGCTTTAGCACTATTGAAAGGGACAGCACGCATGCCTTTACCACATTTTGAGGAAACAAATAGTTTGGTTGTTTCCCTTAGCACAGACTGCGCAAGATAAAAAGTTGAGCCCCTGCTCTCCGCTACGCATGACGTGGTGTTTTTTCTACTTCCGGCAACGCCCATCGCTTTCTGAAATAATAGCCCTAACGCCACGAAAATAATTGTGCTACATTAGCCAGAAGCCAGCATTTCGTTTGTCCTGGGCCTATTATACTCTCTCTCCGAAAAAAATAGCAATTTGAAAGTTAAGACGGGGAAAAGCATGAAGATCGATAGCAGGAAAATAGTGCCTGTTGTAAGTCTAAACGCTTTTAGCATGATCAATGTTTGTTCGTGCGCTCATTTAAACAGCGGGAGAAGCAGGCTGCAGGAGGTAAAGCGCTATTCACGTGTCTACAACATGATATATTGCTGGGCAAATAAGAGCATGGGGAACATTAGTTCCTTCTCAACAATTTACACAGGACCAACAATAAGTTTTTAACACAGAGAAAGGGTGGGGTAGAAAAATTACGCGGTTTTAAATGGAAATTCCATTGTATAAACTCGATATTTGGCATTAGTATAGGCTATTTACTGTGTGTCACTACAGGCCTTAAACAAACCTGACATTCTAGAAGTGGTAGATGTATCGAAGTGAGTACAATGACGCTTAGCGTCAAACAAACGTACCGGTTAGAATTCGATATTTGAAGACATTACGCCACTTAGAAAATGCAAATACAAAAGTTCGATTAGATTCCCAACTCATAAAAAGTCCACCCCTTAACCCCCGCCCATGTTTTTTTCTCCTGTTTTATAGTAGGTATCTCTCCGTTTTCTTCTCTTTAATTTATATTTTGCTCTCTCACCCTTGCTCTTTCTATCTCAATCTCTCTCTCTCTCTCTCTCTCTCTCTCTCTCTCTCTCTCTCTCTGTTTACTTTCCTTTCAATCGTTTACTTTATCTCTCTATTACTCTCTTTTTCTCTCTTTCTCTCTCTATTTATCATTCTCTCTCGCACACAATCTATATTCCTCTCTCTTCCTTTTTCTCTCTCTAGATTTAACTTCGCATGCGGCGACGGAGACTCTTTCCCGCCCACCGCTTTCTTTTCTCCGTCAGGCTGTTGTTGACTGTTGTAGCCAAGTTGAGAGGAACGCTACTGTTAGCGTTTGTACAGTGACTAATAACGTGCTACTAATAGTTAGTACACACACCCTCGCGGGAAAACAGCCTTGAGTTGAGCTGGAAGCCTAACGTCCAACGTTAGCACTAATGCCCAAACCTAATTTACAAACCGGAAGTTTACATTTCTTTACCTAATCGTACCTTACTTAAGGGGCGAACTGGCTCAAGAAGTAGAGCTTGTGTTTGTCGATTGCGAGGTCCATGGTTCGAAACGTACATTATGTTCAAAGTTTATTTGTCTGATTTTACCACCTGCTGGTTGGGTCTGTGTCAGTATAATGTGACTGGCTACCTCGCAATGTCTCTCTGTATTGAAGTCCTGTAAAATTGTCAGACGCTGGTCTAGGAGTTATCCACAATAGAGCGTATATAATGCTCACTTATAAAAATCAACTCAACTCAACTGTCTCGTTTATAATTGTTAATATTGTTTCATTTTTTCTTCAGGATCCGTCCACAATATAGCATATATAATGCTGACGTTGGACGTCAATAAAGAAAGTCAAACTCGACCCTTTCTGATCTAAAAATAGCCGCTATCACCTATCATTGAACACACCCACGCCTGACGCCCCTCACAGGGCTTGCCCTCCACTGGAACCTCACGGGTCGTTAATCATACATCCTAACATCCTAACGGTTCCACGTCCGGAACAAGATGCGCCGCTTTTTGATTGGTCAAAGCCCGTGACGTCAAACTGTGACATGTGCTCATCTCGAAAGCTTCACTTCCGGCGAAGCTATCGCCTTAGCACTGTATGGTCCGTCTCCAAGGGGAGGTAATTCCATGAATTATTCACCTGCGGCAGAGTTTATCCGCCCTTGCGCTAAGACTTCTTGAGATGTCTCCGAGGAATTCTGGGATGGTAATGACTGCCTCAGTCCGGGAAGATCGGAAATGACCGGTTGTGGCGGCGGGCGGTCAGGGGGAGGGCTAGCTACACTGAGTCTTGTCCGTGCTACACATACACGCTTAACAAGGCAGATTAGTATCTGGGTCTAGAGCGGCTTCTTCAAGAAAAACAGTACCCTGTAATTACGCACCGCCCTCACTTAGCTTTTTTAAGGACATATTCCAGGACAGATTTTTGAAAATCAATAACACACGATGAGCAGTCTATAGGTTATAAGATAAGCGTTGTGGTACGTTTAAAATATAAGAATACGAAGGCTCACGACGACTTGTGATCTACAACGATGTTGTACTTACCACCCATTAAGTTAACTGGTCCCTATGTAAAGTTTCTAGTATCGAGACTACGTAGATGGGTGTAATAAAATGCCCATTCTTGATATCCGAAGATTTATGAATAGGGAATGGGCAAAGCATGCGGGAAGTAGCCCATTCGGTAGAAAACCCGGTTTCATATTAGAAGGCAAGAGTTCAAACTCCGATAAGACAGCATTTATTGGGTCGATGTTAGTATCGTTTAATTCGTTGAGATAAAAATATAACTACGCACTCTTTGTCTGTCTTTCTGCCTTCCTTTATTTATCTATATCTGTGTTACTCCTCTCCAAGAACCTTGTCTTTTCCTATATTTTTTCTCTAAGTTATATCTTCCCTAGTGTCCCTATTGTCTTGATCACTCCCTTTCTCTCTCATACCTGCAAACACGTTGACGATAAATATTTGAAACTAATCGTATCAAGATAGATGAGAATTTCCTCAAAATTGTAGGAAAACCTAAGTGTTATTTTTCTTGCAAAATGGCGACAGAAAGTACCTGACATATTCCATAAAAATACGCCACTCAGCACATAGAGAAAGGAGCAGCCATTATTTTGTTACTCAAAGGATGTATATGCAATGAGACGAAAAAGCTGGGGAAAAAACGTCCATTCAATATGAAAAACGAACCGAGTCTACACCGCTCTGTGGGGTAAGAAGCTCTCCTGTTCTCGGAGGCGCGCCGGAAATGGGAAGCAGTGATCAAATATTAACCGCCATACGGCGTACACAGCGCACACAGCGCGACAACAGGCCCCGCGCATGCGCAGAGCTTGTGACATAGCTCTCTCATTAGGCGCTAACAATATGGCCGCTGACGGTCGGCCATGACAGAAACCTGCGGGTAACACATGCAGTCTAGTTTGATATTGTGTTTTTTATGATAAAGTAGTTCTATACACAAACTTAAATAAGAGGCGGAGGGATATGCATCCCAATTTAAGGTCAAGACTACGCTAACTGGTAGCGGAGGGATATCACTGACGACTCGACTTTGGTGTGTTGTTTTGTTTTTGCTTTTTGCTTAGCATCCAACTTCAACACTGCATAGGCTGAATTATGTACGGCTGCCAAGACTAACGTCTGGAAAATGTATGTGCTACCACACAGTCACAGGGCAGAAATTATAACTAGCTGTTTGAAGCTAGTGCTTTCAGTAATCTTTATTTTGACGTGAGCTTTGAGAGAAGAAGGCGATAGTGTGTTGTTTTTTATAAACACGTTGGGGAGCTAGATGGCCGGTATTTGTCATAGAATCCCCCCGCCCCCTAAACGCCACTCTCATCACAAGTTTTAAAGCCCTTTCGCTCTTTCATTTTTTAAACGGATAGCTCAACACAAGGAATAATAAAGTATCAACGTCCTTTTTCATGTTTATGTTTCTTTTGACAACAATTTCTTCACAACGTAAGTCAGTTACATAAACCACGAAAAGAAGAACACTTAGAATTTTAAAACGGTTAGTGAAGAGCAATGTCCAGGCAATGGGGACCTTTTTACAACTGTATTTCTACACAGAGAACAGGTAGTTAGTACACATTGTGCTATAAATATTGACCCGGACTGGGGGGAGGAGGGTAGTAATAGTATAAGCTACCCTTGTTCGGTACAATTTTACTATACATTGCCCTTATTCGGTATACTTATAATATAAACCACCCTTATTCTGAATATATATATACTATAAACTACTTTTATTCTAAATTGTTAATTATAAACTGCCCTTTTTAGGGATATTTATAGTATAAACTGCCCTTGTTCGGAATAATTATAAAATAAACTTCACTTATTCAGAATTATATTATAAACTATGCTCGGGATGGTTATTGGATGAAATGCCATTGATCAAAAAATCTAAACCTATTTCAATATCGTTCTTGATGTTCTAGATGTTTAGCAGTATTCTCCGACAACAAAATAAACCAACAACTGTTCAAACAAAATGCTATTGCTGCAATGTAAGAAAGTTGGGCTGTTTTTTCTGGACCAAGGCCAAACATTTAAATATCCATTTTCATATATAATGACAAACAAATTAGATTTTAAAATTGTGTAAAGAAAACAAAAACACTTAAAGCTAAAATAAATAAATATCAAATTCAATAGTTCGATGTTGGAATTGTTTTATGTACATTTGCTTGTGCTGTGGCCCTAGGGCACAGCTGTCAGGGAAAATGTAAATATAATTCGATAAACATGATGTGTGCTGCATTCACATCTATTCCCCTAAGAGTTAAGCGGCGGTTGAAACTTACACAAAACTACATAGTTTAGAACAGGAATGAATTTCGCTTTGTCTAAATGCACAGTTGGACAGTAAATAAACTAACCAAAAGATGAGAAAAAAACTAAACCATACAGAAACAGCCTAATAATTCTAGCTTAATTAGTTATAAAAAAACGTGGGTTCACGAGACTATATCGAAATTTTAGGTTGCCAAAGGTTTTGATAAGCCTAATGGTTTGTTTGGTTTTTTTTCTGAATTCAAAACAATTAAATGAAGGCATTATGTTGTCGTATACATTCGAATCTGTGGCTTATAATTTGAAAAACCGGAGAGATACGAACCGTAAACCTTCTCAAAAGATGAGAAAAAAACTAAACCATAAAGAAACAGCCTCATTTTTCAAGCTTTAAAAGTTAAAAAAAAAAAAAAAACATGGGTTCACGAAACTAGATCGAAACTTTAAATTCCCAAAAGTGTTGAATAATATAAAGGATTGTTGCAGTTGTTGCTGTTGTTGTTTTTTTCTGAATTCAAAACAATTAAATGAAGGCATTATGTTGTCGTATACATTCGAATCTGTGGCTTATAATTTGAAAAACCGGAGAGATACGAACCGTAAACCTTCCGATAGCAGAGAGCAGCCCAAAGAGCCATCATTACATTCTTAACATATCAGTTGGGATATATCATATATCTTTTGGTTAGTTTCTCTCTTATCTAAAGGCGTTTATTCTTGTTTTAATTAGCACAAAAATGATTGTTTTAGTTTTTATTGTGTGTGTCGGGGGCATTATCTTGCATTGCTTCATTTGACTCATAAGTTGTTTTTTTTTTTTTTTTTTTTTTTTGGGGGGGGGGGGGGGATGGGGGGAATTTTCTTAGGGCTAGACTTGCGTTTCCCAAACACGCTCCGCAAAACACGTTTTGTCCTACACACCCGCTCCGTACACCGCCGCTCCAATCGCACTCGCTCCATTCAGAAACGATCCGTCAAGACTCACCCTTCCACAGCCGTTCTGTGCTGACCCGGCCCGATCTCAACCGATCCATCCAGACCCGATCCATCCAAACCCGATCCATCCAAACCCGATCTGTCCAAACCCGATCTGTTCAGATCCGATCTGTTCAGATCCGATCCATCCAAACCCGATCCGTCCAAACCCGATCCGTCCAAACCCGATCCACCCAAACCCGATCCGTCCAAACCCGATTTTTAATCACATTTATTAAGTTGAACTTATTTATGGAACTTTCTCTTTCTTAGTTTTTAGTTTTATAAAAAAAAATCATGAACAAGGTCAGTAGCTGATGACGAAATCCACCCCAAAAGCTGCGCGCTTTGATCTGTTAATTAAATTGCGCCTGAGTTATGTCCTGAGTCACACACAATAATTCGACCAATCCGAATATCAAAAGCACGAGTACTACACTCACCTCCAGGCCCCCCTCCCCTCCCCCTTAGATTTACCC
>RQTK01001051.1:75273-86118 GCA_003991915.1 Elysia chlorotica | reverse complement strand
TGAGATATTAGAGTCCTTGTGATGGGAGATGGGAGTGAGATGGGTACGGGGCTACCCCCGCCTGTAGGGTGAGATATTAGAGTCCTTGTGATGGGAGATGGGAGTGAGATGGGTACGGGGCTACCCCCGCCTGTAGGGTGAGATATTAGAGTCCTTGTGATGGGAGATGGGAGTGAGATGGGTTCGGGGCTACCCCCGCCTGTAGAGAGAGACAACAGAGCGCCTGTGGTCCACACAACAATAACAGGTTACCTAATCATGCCCTTAAGCGGTGGATTTTCCGATGGCTGATTGGCTCCGTGAGTCTAGGGTGACTTTTTGATTGGACAACTGGGCAGATACCATTATCAGACGTTCTCGTTTTCGCGATGGACTCTGCAATAGGAGTCGTGCGATAACGGAACCCCCATGACGCAAACGGCGGCGTTAGGTAAAGGATTCTGCTCCCGCATTCAAATCAAGGATCTATTCTAGACTTACTGAGTCGATCAGCGATTGGACAACTCCTTGCCTACGGGGCGCTGTTATGTTATTCGTTTTGTCGTCTGTATCGCAAAGTCTGTTATGGGCTGGAGAGAGGGAGAGTTTGATACGATTAGGTTATGTTTGTGTATATATATATATATATATACAATGTATTTTGTTCTTTCTTTTTTGAGGGGGCGAGAGATCGGAGGGGAGGGATGAGAGAGACAATATTGGGGGTCGGGGTGGGGGGAAAACTCAGATACGGGGATGTCAAGGAAAAACCGAGGGTGAGTTAAGAGCGAGTAGAGAGGGGTAAATGCTAGGAAATATTAGGGTAATGAACGTGTCAATTTGCAATAATATGTTATGCTATGGTTGTATATATAAGAGACAGTTTTTTTTTGTTTTGTTTTTTTTTTTAAAAAAAGGTAATTAAAAACGTTTCGAGGACTGGAATATTATGTTGAGGAAAATATGGATTGAGAAATAGATCAATGGAGAAATAACAAAAGGGTGGGGGGGGGGGTGCGATCAGGAAGCACAGAGCTGATAAAAACATTTACAAAAAACAGTTGCCAAGATACAATAACATTAATATGTCCCAAGAAAACTTGTATTAGTACATTGTCAGTGATTTATCACTGACACTTGCTCATTTGTTGATAAAAACGACACAACTGCTAAGAACATTGTAAACAACTCCAGTAAAAGCCAAACTGTCGTCAATGATATTAATATGATGTACCCACTTTGAGGGAACCACAGTAAATCAGGCCATCGTTTATAACTGATGTCAGTGTCAGTTTTATTGACTGGGTTTTTTATGTTCTTACAATGAGACCACAATAATGGTAGTACATATGGTGTTTGATCCAAAACTATAGTCACAAACACAGGTGAACCGCAAGGCTGTGTGCTTTCACCAATTGTATACACTGCCTATGACCAAATACTATCAGATAAAAGGCCAAACTTACAATCAATTTATATGTGGACGATTCATGACGTATCGTAACAACAACAAACAAGGAATATTTTTACTTGGAAGAAATTAACAAATATTTGTCATGGTGCGAGATTAACTTCTCACCGGTGATAAACTTTTTGAATTGCCGCTCTCAAGTGCCAAGTGCACATTGTTTTTTTGCTTTTTTTTTCTTCCGAAACGCGCTACTATTACAAAAAGGAAGAGGAAAGCGATTGATCTAATAATACAGATTGACCTTTGCGGGAGGGGTACATTGAATCGTATTCAATATCAAAGGTCTAGTAAAACATTGCTTTTTAAAAATACAATAAAAAAATAATTCGGTAGTCAGCATGTCCCTATTCTGATGTATTATGTTTTGCAATTTTCAAGTGATTGAGTAAGTCTGTGGAGATTGGCAAAATTCGAGGCGTGGAGCTAACAATGAGCATTATTTTTTATATATAGATTATTGTTATTTTTATCTCATACAGTCATGTACAACTGATGTTGTGATATTGAATTAAATGTACTAAATAAATAAATACTACTATTGTACGACCAAGAAAATGTTCCCTATGGTAAGAAAGGTTTATCAGTTCCTATCTTATCTTATCACCAAATACAAGTTTTAAACTCATGCTCTCTGGACCTAGTAAACGACTTAGCCTAGATTTCGTTGATTTTAAATTCAGTTGATTATAACTGGTTCTTCAATTAAGAGCTATACTTTTTCAAAATCTTCAAATGCCTTTTATGCTTTTTAAAGCTCTATAAAAAACACATCCAAAAGTCAAATAATTGTATTACGTATGCGTGATTCATCCTGTTTGGCTCGCAATTTTATGTTACGCGTTTTCAATATGCTAAGCTCATCTATTAGTTGAAGTTCTTAAACGCCATCGTTAATTCATTTTTATAACTATACCAAATATTATGCTGAAGGATTTCATAGTTAAAACAGATTGGAAACGGAAGGGTAGTCGAGGGAAAAAATCGGGAAATGACTATTTTACAGAGGTTTACGGATGGCTCTGTCGTGATCAGCTGACAGGCGGTCTTTACTGGGACCAAAGAGATTCCCTTATAAATAACCTAGAGACTTCGCGGGCCGCGTCACGTGACCTCGCTGTAGGCCCCTGACTGGGACTAAACTTTAGTCTCATAACAGTTTCGTCACAACGACGTTAAAATATCCTATCTCATTTTTTGAGATACTCTAAATCTTTACATTCTAAAAATGAGATCGCATTTTATACAAATAAGGTCATGATTTTTCTTCAACGTTTTCCAAGGCACCATTGAATTAGCTATAATATTCAATCCTATTTCCTCTAAGTCTTTAAAGTGTGTGTTTCAATTAATAGCGTTTTACAATTGTATAGCATGTAAAAAATAATGTTTATAGATTCGTTCAATCTTGAGATGAATCATGCATTATTTTAAAGTGACAAGGCAATTGGGTGATGATGCATCTTCAAGTCGAGGGTTCTAATCCTGCAAAGCGCAATTTAATATTTTATTTAAAGCCTACTTTTAGCCTCTGTGGAACAAACCCAAACTTTCAGCTCTAGTTGTAAAGAAGATAAAGATGTATATAAACGGAATATTGCGCTTGTATGGAAGTCAAATTATGTCACACAGGCTTCAGGGGAAAATATTTTGGTTCCAAAAAGATTAACGTAGCTCAGTCGGTAATAATGACTGTGCACTGCTCTAGTTCTTTTTGGCTAGCTTATCAAGCAATAGTCCCCTTGGGGGCAGGGGGGGGGGGGAGTGGGTAATGCTTAAAGGCGCGGGTTCAATTATGCTAGCAGATCTTACGACTAGCGGCTCCACAGGTCAAATGTAGGAATGTGGGTTTTTGGTCGTACATCGGCTCCGTGAGTCTGTGATAGAGCATGGTTAGACTTCTGTGCAGGTTTCCATTCTTATAGTAATTTTGGTTGTAAGAACAAGTTGTCTGACGAGAGCAGCAGCTCGAAACTCTAGAGTCGCAACAGGGAATTATTTTTAAAATATTATTGTTATAGAAATTATGTTTCCATACTAGGTGCTCCGTGACTTAAACAGTGACTTTGCCATGATGAGTCCCATAGGGAAAACGGGGACAGTCGATAAGGGGATGTCTAGCAGAGTCAAATCATTATGTCTCTCCAAGACTTACGGAGCAAGTGGGTCCCATAATTATATGTCTAAATAGCTATTAATAGACATATATGGTGAGCCCCCATCCCTAGACGACCTGATCACATCACATGTTAATAACCGTGTATATCGCACACTCTCTACTGTGAGCTTGGTTAGCTCCAGGCATCTAATGACTCTGGAGTACCAGGTCCTCCTGGCATTTCACATCGGGCTGCCTATCAGTTATGAATGAGCGGCCCTCCATAGCTTACTATATTAACAGCCTCCTCATCGTGCAGACCATTTTAAAATGTGGAGGCGGTGATTACTTCTCTCTGTTGAAGCCGGCTAAAGTCCAGACTAGAAGCCAAAATTATTTTTTCTAAAGACCAAACGTCTTTACCACTTTCAAGTCCCATGAAATTTTTTTTTTTTTTTTTTAAAATTAATCATAATAATTCAACATTTTGAAAAATAAAACAAAACATTTTTCAGTAAGATTACATGAATCTAGTTTACTTAGAAAACTTTTACAATTATTTTGGAATTTAACTTGGGATGGTGCAAACAAGGCAAAGTTAAATATTTCCAAGATGGCAGCCTCCTTAGCTTTCGTTTAGGATCAATTTTTTGAGGATTTATATCGTTTATTGACAGCAATGTTGTTTTGAGGCTGTTAATATAGTAAGCTATGGTGTGACTGGTTTTACTAAGACACGAGGCAAGATGTCTTTCAAAATAAAAATAAACAAATGGACCAGGTATGATGTAAGCATGAATGCTTCGAAAAAAGGACACTAAATAAACAAATACAATGGACATTCAGATTAATTGTAAATAAACACAAGTAGATTTTAACAAAGAACAACAATATCAAATATAATGCTAAAGAAAGGGATGTTAAAAACAACAATAACGCAGTCTTTATATAAGATAAAGCGTCTTTGAATAAGAAAACTTAAAGTATACATCTTGTAAGGAGTATTTCGATATATCAAAAATGTCTTTCCGCAGTTGATCTTACTGCAGTGAAGTTGCATGGAAGCCAAAAATAAAGAAAGGAACAAAAACTACCAGTACTTAATTAGTTAACATGTTACCAAAATAACATGGTGTAATAAATGTTCTACGAGTCGTATATAAGACATTCAAATAACTCGTTAGTCATGAAGGTCTGTTGCAAGTCAGAAAAAGGCGAAAAAGGCGAATTGTTTACATTTATGGGTAACAACCAACATAACAAATTATTACTTGGTTTTAATTCAAACGAAATTATAAAACAAGCCCCAAATACTTTCTTCTTTTCACTGTGTTTATATGGATATTTATAGAAAAATGGTAATAGTAAGGATAAAATAAAGTATTATCCATAGACAAGTATATAAGCAAAGTTTAATGATCCCCATGGTAACAAAAGACTTACTGTCCCTGGGAGTGGACATTCGGGACTCTAAGCGTTAGCGACAGCTGGACATTGTGGTCAATAAACGGACTTGGTCAAGAAAGATCGCCACGCTGTTTACATCTTAGATGAATGGGATTACATATTTCATCTCATTAAAATGCTTTATATTAAATGTAGCATGCTACACTATATATACCGAATATAAACGACGAGAAAAGGTGTTGTAGTTATATGAGAGGAGAAATTGTGAATAAATAGTGTGGAGCGGCGATTTTTACGCGAATATGGTACAACTTTATGGCAGATGATCTCTCTCTCTCTCTCTCTCTCTCTCTCTCTCTCTCTCTCTCTCTCTCTCTCTCTCTCTCTCTCTATGTGGCGTCTGCCTCAAAAAGGAGACAGAAAAAGAGATGGAGACAGAGAGAAAGAGAAATGAGTTATTTCTTTTCATCGACCCTGACTTTGTGCCAAACACACACACACACACACACAGATAGAGAAAGACAGACAGACAGACATACAAACATAGATAGAGAGGACAGCAGCAAAATGAAACTGGGTGTGTGTGTGTGTGTGTGTGTGTGTGTGTGTGTGTGATATGCAGCCGGACACAGCAAACTATTAACAGAGTCAGCTTTCGAGGCGGACATACAGTTTAGCAAAGTAGATGGAGATAAAAACACACGAGTGAAGATAGGAAGAAAATTAATAGACGCATTCCTAAGAGTCTATTTTTATCTGTCTTTGTTATTATGTATGTCTGTCAATCTCTGTTTGTCTATCTACCTGCCTGTCTGACTGTCTCTCGCTCTGCCTCCATCTCTCTTCCTTACTTGCTTTTTTCTCTCTTTCTCTCTCTCTCTCTTTATATCTCTCCATATCAGGTGAAGAAAGGAGGAAGCCGGATCCTAAGAATCCAAACCATTCTGTCTATTTGAATGGATGTATGTATCTGTCTATATCTCTCTGTTTCTTTGTATCTATCTATCTATAAGCCTGTTCTATCTCTCTCTCTCTATCTTTCTCTCTCTCTCTCTCTCTCTCTATCTCTATCTCTCTCCATGTATAGCACACAGCCCGAGCTGATACATACAAACTAGCCCAGCAGGTGGAGATCTGTAGAGAGGAAGGAAGAGTCCTGACCCGACTAAGAGTGGCCCATTTGTGCGGCTTAGACGCGCATCTTCCCCGCTATCATCTAGTCACTGTGCGGGCCACAATCAATAATGACGCAGGATCGCCCCAATACTAAGTATACAATCGCTTCACGGCGCTCTATTATTGTCCCCATCAGCTGGAAGGTCAAAACCCGCCTGATAACCTTGAGAAGTATGGGTTCTGTAGTTTGACCTTGACGGATGACGTAGGCATGGTTAGCTAATAGAACTCCCCTAGTCTAACAAGCGATGGTATGCAGCAATACCACTAATTACTGGCTTGGTCTTTCTACGGCTTATCTCTATCTATCTATACTTTTGTTTGTGTAGGTACCCCGTGGACAATTCTTGTGGAAGTGTTGCTTGTCCTTGAGACCAAACAACAGTTTCATTTTTTGTTCACTCGTGTGTGTGTGTGTGTGTGTGTGAGTATAAACTGACCACCCGAAATCTCCTCTGACCAGACCACATGGTTTGTTGACAGTCTCAATGACAGTGACCGGAAGCTATCCGCCATCTTAAGTTTGGCCCAGTGATAGGTTAATACCACAGGGTGTCCAGACCGCTTACCGTCAAGCCGGATCTTGGTCTCGTGTTGACTTTACCCACAAGTCCCTGCTCTATTGTCCAGACATCGACCTGTTCAGGCCGGAAGTGCACAGCGGACGAGAGACCCAGGTCTGTTGACACCCGGACATACGTTACCCATCTCTGTGTGCACTTGGATATTGTCCCAGCCGATTCGCACACAATACTTCAAGACATTCTTCATACCACCCTGCATCGATTTAGAATATTTTTGGGATATTCACTATAGTGATTTTTTAAATAGTTTAGCTTTGTATTATATATACTCTACTATCGTTTTGACTCGTACTTGGCCTTCAATGGTTTTGTTTTCGATATCCCTGAAAGTACTTTAAAGAGTGTCACTGTGTGTTTTTTTACACTGCATTGGTTTTATTCTTAATTGGCGTCTAATGGTTCTATCAGATTTAGTGTGTGATTCATAACAGCATCAAAAATGGAGCATGTCAACTTTTTCAGAGATTGCTTTCTTAAGTTGTCGTGGGAATTAGTTTCAGTGTAATGTGGTCACCATCCACACATCCATTTCCAACTGTTCGGTGTTCTTGGATAACCATGGATCCACTGCAAAGGAAATGTTGCATTGTCTTTCTCACTCGTCCTCTCCAGGCATTGTGACTGATGACCTTGGTAAATTTCTGTAAATATTAGGATTGTGTGGTAGTAAAAAAAAAGATCACAATGTCTATACAACATAAAGCTGGTGAACATAAATGGGAGGCAACAAGGGTGAATCAGGCACAAGTCGCTGGTGAAAGTTTTGATCTACAAGCGTCTAAATATAGAAAAACTACCCGTTCTTGCCGTTAGGCATTTTTAAATTAAAAAAATGTATGCATGATTCTAGAACATACTCCTAAAATGCATCTAGGGGTAATAAAAATAGCAAAAATTATTCAAAAGTTAACTTTCCGACTTGTGCCTGGTTCACTAATGCAATGAATCGAAATTTCGAAAATATAAAGGCAACCAAATCAACTTCATTACTATTGTCCTCAGATTCTTGCCACTGAAATCCATTTTATTTTCCTCAGATTATTGCCACTGAAATCCATTTAAAAAAAGGTTCATTTCACCTGAAACCAATTCAACCGGGTTTTTTTCCAGACCTCATTTAGAACTTCGATTTGTCTATTATTATTGACAAAAACCAATAGCTGATATCGTAATACAACCGTACTTAAACAGCGTTTGGTTACCTCAGTTGATGAGAGAATATTAAGTGGTAAACGAAATATTTCCAATATACCACTCAAGGGAAGGCAGGAGCATTTTTGGTTTTATTACAGCTTTGCGTTATTTTGCTGGTCATCTGTGACTCGGAACACAAAATGTCCTAACAGAAAGGCTAATCTTTGCCACCTGTGTTGACCTTGTTGGTGTTGACCTCTTTCCCATAATTCCCTTCTGTGACGTTATGACTAGGACGTACCGAAGATGTTTTCCAGTACGAATGACGGGTAAGTTGCAATCAATCTTCACAAGTCTGCCTTAGACAGCATTTTGCAGCCTTCATGTGGTGTATGTGTATGTATGTGTGTACGTGTGTATTTTTATGTATGCGTGTATTTCCGTATGTGTGTATGTGTATGTATGTGCGTACGTGTGTATGTGTATATATGCGTGGATTTCTGTATGTGTGTATTTTTATGTATGCGTGTATTTCCGTATGTGTGTATGTGTATGTATGTGTGTATGTGTGTATGTGTATCTATGCGTGTATGTGTGTGTGTGTGTGTATGTGTGTGTTGTGCACATAAAAGGGCTTAACGACATACCACGCATTCCCCAAAAATAGCTGTCTTTGATTTAACACCTAATTATTATTTCTTCCAGACCAGACGAAATAATATTCATTTTTCAAGGACAAACGATATGGTTTTACTTAAATTCTTTACCCGTATAAAAAGTGAAGGCTGCATAGCTTTGATTTTTTGAAACCGCCATTTGTCACAAAATTGTTAAAACATAGGTAAGTTCTAGAAAGCTCCCCAAACTTGCCGAAACCCTAGTACGTAAGGTCTTTTTTATCCGTCTTTTCCAAACTGTCCGTGGTTTCCGTCCTTCGAAAAACCTGGTACACACAGTGTTTTCCCCTCCTCATTGTCTTTAATAAAACGTTTTGTGAAAGAAAATGTTATATTACATGATCAGTCTCGTCCTCTAGTTACGTGTATGAATTGCCAGCTATCACAACCACAATNCTGCCCCCCCCCCGTCCATATTTATCTTGAAACGAATCTTGAAACGAATCCGGACGGACGAAGTTTTCTACAGCGACCCGACTCGACTCGGTAACCCGGCGTCGGACCGTCCCTGGGGACTCCTGGTCTAATGACATTAACATCCTGGCATTTCTGGTGACACTGCGCCGACTCTCTGCGCATGTCTGATTCAATTTCCCACACATGGGCGTTTCTCCGTCTTTCTTTTTTCGTTTTCTTTTGGGGGTGAAGTTCTTAGTCAGAAAATACAAAGTTTTGTACAATGCAAAATTATCAACTTTTGTTATCTTTTTTATCTCTATGAAATAAAATTCTTTCACCTATATGTCTGCATCTTTTTTAATGTGTGTGATGCAATTGATTTGTGTTTAAAAGCGTTTTCTCTAAAATGCATTGCTTCTATTGTCCGTTAAACCATCCAATTCTCGCCTTTCAATACTAATTCTTATTCGTTATTGTTAACCTCATTTTTCTCTTTTCCCGATGTTTTTTTCCAAAATATGCGCGCTTATAGTTAAAACGGTTAAAACATTCAGGGGCCAAATTTTCTTACTGCATTGTCGAACTAAATTTTTACATTATTAAGTTGATATGTTCCTAATATACACTAGAATGATATAGGCCCATAAACCAACCAGGCGTGTTTGCCAAAATGGGGGGCCATAAACCAGAAACGCCGAATCCCACTCAATATTTCACATTGACATTTCAACCAGCATGTGAGAATCTTCTTCCTCTGTAGCGTGCAGATTTTTTTGTCTGTGAGTGACAACAATAACATTTCTGTTGATCAGAGAAGCAATAGAACCAGGTGACTTTGCACTTGATAAATGTCGGATGTGAATAATTTGGGACGTCTGTAGGTCTCTGCGCGTTGCGTTATGGTCTAGAGCTTTACTCTGTCTAGTCAGTCGTGAGAAACAGAAAAAGTTGGCATTAAAAATGTATTCAAATACACCAAATAAAATTAGCATTGTTAGTGGTCGTGTTGCCACTTGGCTCGATCGCCAGCCAATGTGTTATTACATGTTATAGCAACATATAACGGATTTATATAAATATTGTGAATCTTTTGCTTTAGATTCCTAGGTCTTTTTTTTTCTTTTGGAAATGAAATTTTGCACACACAAAAGTTACTCCATTTGTTGGAAGGCATAAGAGATTTTCAACAACAACAAACTTCACAGTGCCATTTCGCAGTAGCTCTAAAAATTGTTGTTTTCGTTTTTTTAGAAGACTACAATGACCAGCGCCATGGAGCACTACCCTATTTTTGTTTTATGAGTTACCTTGAACTTGGGGTAGAGTTCGTGCCCCTAGCGACATTCGGTAACTTCGACATTTGGTTTTGCATTCCTAATAAGACTGGATTTATCTATGTCATCAAAACAATTTTGAAGGGCTATCAAATATTTACTGAAAATTATATTTTCATAGTTTTATCCTTTTTGTAAATGAACTTTACTGATATAAAAGGCTGCCAAAACGTTTTTCAACTTTTCTTTCACCTATTGTTAGTCAAGGTGTACTTACTACTATGTTGTAGCCCTTTGTGAGAAATTGATCAATACATTTACCAATCAAAACTCGCACAATCATGTCACTATTTAACTTTCACAACTAAATCGATCTGATTGATTCAAAACATGTTAATGCACGCATTTCAAATGGGAAACCATCAGGTCCCCTCAGTGATGGAGTATTCTATCTCAATCCTAAAATACTCTCAATCTTTACTGTTTTAGAAATGAGATGGGCCATTCTACCGCTGAGATGGCGTTCAGAAGTCTCCACGATTTAATTGAGCGGTTTGCTTCACTCTGCTGCTTGTTTTGTTTGAAGGCCTTTGAAGATTGGTTCTCCCGCCATGCCCTGTTGAAATAAAGATCCATACAACAAGAGAGA